>JAKVQR010000190.1:0-63837 GCA_030462915.1 Petasospora meyerae | reverse complement strand
CACTTCCAAAATTCATTCAAAAACACAACCGAACACAAAATAAACCCCATATAGTAATCATGAGAAGAAGTACTGAGACTTTCTCAACTCTTGCACGTCAAAGTCTCCCTTTGGTGGAATGTCTGGCAATCTCAAAGGTGCCAACACCTTGATGTAAGTGGAAGAAGGACCATCGTCTTCCAAAGTGGCACTGTCAACTTCAACTTGCTCCACCGTCTGTCTACCACGTCTCTTTGTGGTCTTCGTGGCGATGATGCCATCCAAGTTCTCATTCTCCAACAGACTCACAGTGGTGACCTCCTTCATACCTCTAGCAACCTCTTCAGGATCATCACTGTTCAATCTTTCCTGTCTTCTTCTCTCCAAGTAGATCTCCTGGCCCAAAGTGATGCGCTTACCCAACTGTGCACTCAGCTCCTTTCTCAAGGCAAGCACCTTCTTAGCAGCCTCGGACTTCTTAGGGATCTTCACCAATCTCAAGAATCCCCTATAACGTTCATCGAACTCCTGCTTCACTCTAGAGATCAGATCCACCTCGTGAAGTTTGATGAACTCGTCTCTCAGTGCGGCATTCATGGTGTTCACATCGCAGGCATGTGTCCAGTAGGAGTCATGAACAGCAGCGAACGACAACCCCTTGTGGGAACAGGCAATAGCAGAGAGTAACATGTGTGTAGCGTCAAGAGAATGGATGAAGTTTGGTGGGAAGGCAGCCATCTGCTTTCTGGCATCGACTGGGTTCACAGCAAATGGATCCTTCAAGTAGACGGTTTGCAAGTTGGTGGTGATCTGCTTCTTCTGAACAGAACGGTAAGGTTGCACAATTGGCAAGTTCAATGGAGTGGTCCAAATAACACTGGCCATGAATGGTGGCTTATCACCAAGCGATGTGATCTCCTTAGGGTCCAGTTCCAGGTCCAATCTCAAGGAGCTCGAGATCATCTTGGCACAAACAGCGAGCCAATCCTGAATCAAATGAGCACCTTCAAACAGTTCTCTGATACAGGCAAACACGTGCTTGGTCAGGTACATACTGTACTGGTAAGTGTCCTCCCCTGGGAAGATATCGGCCAACTGCTTGTTGATTTGTGCGGTGGCACCAATGTAAGTGACACCATACACGTTTGTCATCACTGTTTGCTTCACAACTTTACGTTTGATCTTGTCCTTCAACACGATAGCCATCTCATCACCTTCCTTAGCGAGTTGTTCCAATCTCTTCACAAGCAATCCGGCAACGTGACTGTAAACGTCCTGTGGTCTATCACTAGGAGTCAAGTTCACCTGTCTGGCACCTTCCACATCACCACCAAGAGCAGCGTAATGTTGCAATCCGTTACAGGTACCATCCTGATGCACCGGTTGATGAGAGATGAATTTGGTTGGGTCTGGAGATCTCAAGGCGTCAGCCAACTCAAAGATCGTTGCAAGTGCCTGCCATGGCTTATCAGCGGTCTTCCACCAATCTTGGTATCCCAACGGATCATCAGCAGTCTTGAACACCTTATCGAGGTTGTCTTCAACGAATTGGACACGTTCGGCCAATGGTGCCTTATCGATACCGAACAAGTTGGACAAATGCACCTTAAGCCACGTGAGACCTTCTTCACCCAATGGCTTACCTTCCCAGAAGATCAAGAGACCTCTAGACAGGTCGTTACCCAGATGGTTAAAGTTAGGAGAGATTGGATAGGCACGTCCTCTGAAGTCCATGTTGTGAGGGAAGTACATCTTCTCACCAAGGAACGCTCTAGCGATCTCCAACTTGTAGTTGGCATCACATCTGGTGGATCTGTTGTTGTTGAACTCGACTTGTTTCTTGGTCTGTTCAGATCTCCAAGCGAACAGTTCACTAGGATCGGCACCTGGAGGAGGTCTTGGTAAACCTTCAAACTTCTCGCCAACGAGTGGAGGGATATCGAGGAATGCTTCACCGGTGTTCCAGATCTTGGACATGATGTCAAAGACACGTTCATTGACGGTCCATGCGGTGTTACCCAAGACGTTCAAGCCTTCGTACACTTTGTCAAGCTTGTCACTTGAGGCCTTGATGTAGGCAATCTGTTCTGGAGCGTCTTTGGATCTGATGATTGGTGTCTGAGAGTAGAGATAACCACCACTGTTCCAGGATTTCCATGGACGAGGCTTGATGAGCATTGGGAGGTATTGAGGTTGTACTGCACCAGTAAGAGAGTCCGTAGACAATGCGGATGCCAATGATCTGTGGACCTTGATGATACCGATCTTGATGGATTTCACGTATTGGAAACTGTGGTGGAATGCTGGAGCTTCACCATAGACTTTCTGCTTAGTCACTGGATCGACACCTTCCACTTTCACTTTGGCAACGTGCATGAGCATGGTGATGAGCAAAGAACCGATCTTGGACTTGATATCTGTAGGCCAGTTGATCTTGGAGTCTGAGAGTTTCTCCGATTTAAATCTTGAAAGCGACTTTGCGTACTTCTTAAGGTCTTGTGGATTCTTCACGTCTCTGAACACAGAGTTCTCAGACTTCTTCAACTGTTCAGATCTGTACTCCAACTCGAGTGCACTGGAGACACCCAACACTGCTCTCCCAACTCTCATACCTTCTGTGACACCACCAGTGGAGTTGAGTTTCAACACCTCGAGAATAGTGATGGCAGCCATCTTCTTTGCCGGTAGGAGTGTGAAGAATGGAGCGTGTTTGATTCTTTCATTCCACTCGGCCTTTCTTGGGACTTTAAAGTTTGGATCTTTCAACTTCTTACAGAGGTCAATCTCTTCTTGGATCAATGGAACCATCTCCTCGGACCAGGTCCACAGCATAGCGTTGAGAGACTTGGAGAAACTGAGAGCACCTTTCTCTTTCTGCTCTTCGAAGTCGTGTCTCCATCTCTCCTGAGCAGCAATGACAGCGTTACTCTCCAATTGCTTCTGTCTTTCTTGGTTGAAGTGGTCCAATGCGGCCTCGAACTTCTGTTGTTCCTCTGGTGGTAATGATTTGTAGATCTTGAAGAAGTTTATATCACCTTTAGAGTCCGAGTTGGCTGAGATGAAGTTGAGTTTCTTTTGTAGTTCTTCATCCAAGTTGTTGATGAAATTGTTCTCCATCTGTGGTGCCAATCCAAGAAGGGTTTTTCTGATAGCCTTCATACCGAAAGTGCCCACAGCCATGAGATCCTCTGCACCGGTTTTGCGTAATGAAGGTGGGAATGATTCGGTATTGTCTAAAGATGAGGAATCTTGTTCATGGTTGTTTTCGAGGTCGTTCTTTGTTGAAAGAGGGGCAGTGGAGGTGGTTGATGAACTCTCTTCTGGTCCCTGAAGCAAAGCTCTGTACTCTTCTGGGACGTCTCTGATGTTGTACTGATAGACGTCGATGAGCGACTGGAGGTTAGTGAGACCAATGACATCGATGTTCTGGAAGATCTCTTTCACTCTACCACCTTTAGCAGTGTGTTTGGCAATGTAGGATGTGGGATCCAAGTCATTTACCGAGAGGGCCTTACCTGTGAGGATAGCGTAAGTTCTTGCGTTTGGAGAGACTTGGAACTTGATGCGCCACGAGGAGACCATAGAGTCCAACTGTGATAATGAGACGTTACTGGACTCTGCGTATTTGGAGAGATACTTGTTGAGGTCGTCGATGAGGGACATTCTGTTGTCTGAAAGAAGTGGGTGGAGAGCCTCCAAGACCGTGTGAGCTCTAGCAAAGTCTCTGTCTTCTAGCAAGACGTCCAAGAGTGCCCACAGTCTCGATATATCATCTGCGTGGAGATCTCTCATGACGCCATCTGATTTTGTGGAGAACGTGGTGGCGGCAGAGGATGATGATGATGATGGTGAGGATGAGGATGAGGATGAGGATGATGTCGAAGGTGTCGAGTCAAGACCGATGTTCATAGTCTTCAACTCATCGATGGACGAGCCAGTGAAGGAAGAAGAGAAGACGGAGCTGTTGAGTCTCTTAGCCGCCAGGATGGGCGAGCAGCGGCTAGTGAGTGGTGGTAGTGGTAGTGGCTGATGTAGCGCGGCAAGGGCCTTGAAAGCACGCTATGAGGGTGAAAAACGGGTGTATGAACCCCTGGAAGCCCTTAACATAGTGGTATGCGGGGTTTGGAGAGTGGATAAGGGTGGTTTATGTGGGATTTCCTGGTAGAAATGCCAAACTTGAAGCTTTTGTTTGAAGTGAAAAGTGTGAGGGAGAAGAAAAAAAAAATAAAAAAAAGGAACTGCGATGAGATCACGGGGCTGCGTAACCCAGTGTCACCATTTTTTTTTTCTTTTTTCTTTTTCCCCGTTCCCACCCTCTCCAATTTTGGTTTTCTTGCCACAGCGAGATTTGAATTCCATCAAAAGATAAACCGCTCAGTGTCTTTTGGCCTCTCAGATTACCAGCAAATCCGCCATCCGCCATCCACACAACGAGCGGCTACTCCTGAAACGCATTGAGGAAGCCACTTGGGAGATACTTTACCCTGACCACACACTACATTAACTACTTCAAGCTCTATACAAACACCATCCCAACATGTGGTCCTATCTGTTTGGCGGGCAATCCAGCAACAAAGATGCGCCAAAGAAGGCTATTGTCGGGCTGAGAGAGCAGATCAACATGCTCACCAAGAAGCAGAACCACTTGTACACGCAGATGGACGACCAGGACGCTCTTGCCCGTAAGTTCATTGCCAGTGATAAGACCAAGGCCAAGAATGCTTTGAAGCGTAAGAAACTACTTTCAGGGGAGGCAGACAAGATTTCCGCACAGATTGAAGCGCTGGAGACACAGCTGCGCTCTATTGAGAATGCCAACTTGAACTTGGAGACGATGAACGCTATGAAGGCCGGTGCGAAGGCCATGAAGCAGATACACGGAGGTATCACTGTGGACAAAGTGGACCAGACCATGGATGAGATCCGTGAACAGGCAGAGCTCAGCGAGGAGATCAGCGAGGCCATCTCGAGATCGTACCCAGTGGACAACGTTGACGAGGACGAGCTTGAGGAGGAGTTGGAGGCCTTACAACAGGAGGAGATTGACGACAAGTTGCTCAACAGTGGCACCAAGAACACCGCAGCTAGTAACCCAGCCGTGCACATGAACATGCCATCCGTACCAAGCACAAGTCTGAAGAGTGGCAAGGTGGAAGAGGAGGAGGAAGACGAGGACGAGAAGGCGCTGAGAGAGCTGCAGGCCGAGATGGGTCTATGACCTCACCCCATAGTTTATGTTATCTTTTTGTCTTGTCTAATACTACTACTACTATCTTATAATGCACAAATCCCTCTATGACACTGTGTATTACCACTATCAGTTGACCAGAATCCACAGCATGAAGAACATCAGGATGACACCGAACATCTTCAGGTAGAGCCATCTGTTGTTACTGATGGAGTTGAAGTACTTGAGCAGTTCTCGTTGTGCGCCCATCACGTTCATGTCGATGTCCTGGACGTTTGTATCGATTCTTTGAATGACTTCGCTCTGTTCGTTCACCATTGTGGCGAGCTGTTGGAAAAGCCCTCCGACTTCCTGGATTGTAGACTCGATTGTCTCCACTGCTCTGTTACGCTCTTGTAAGTACTCCTGTCCTTGTTCCTCCAGCAGCAGCATCTGTTGATCCTGTGGGAGTTGCAAGAGCGCACTGTTTGCGTCTGAGTCGGGAGCCGGGTCCATCAGGAAAGGGTTATCCGAGGTGGTCTGTGGTACGACTTGTCCCTGTGTGGAGGACTGTATAGAAGAAAAGAACTTCTCCTTACGGCTCTTTGTCTCCATCTCGATCTTCTGTCTGGTGAGCAACACGTCTTTGAAATTACCACTGACGTTCTTCATCTTGGTGTTGAGCAGCTGCACGACGTTCTTGGAGTTTGTCTTGAGTTCCTCGTTGGGCATGTTCACCCCTGTTTGGAGGTACGTTTGCAAGTTCTTCAAGTTCTTTTCCACTTTGATGATGTCCTGTTTGATCACGTAGGTGAGTTCTGAGATCTCCTACGGTCTGTCGTCAAACATCGGCTTCTTCTTCGCCAGCAGGGCCAACTTGGCGAGTAGTTCGGAGACATGCGAGATCTCCTTAGCGACTTGTGATGCTCGTAGTTGGAACTCCGACTGTTTAACTGGTTGTTGAAGCTGTTGTTGAGCCTGAGGAGCCTTTTGGACACGCTTGTTGAAAGAGGTTACGCATTGGTGGAACTCCAGCGTGCGGTCTCTGATGTCCGAGGAGGGCTGTTTCGGTGCGTACATGGGTTCTTGTAGGTGTGGATATGGCGTATCTGTCCAGTTCTTCCCCAAATTCCCTTCCAAGGAGTCGAAGTACGTGGCTTGTACTGTTTGTTACTAGCGTGTATGAGGTATGAGGAGGATAGGGGCTGAGATCCGGGGGTAGCTGCACATGACCGAGTACCCCGGAATACACACCGTCTCTTTACTTTTTCTGCTGCTGCCCCTTCGCATTTTTCAGACAGGAGGAGAGGGAGAAAAAAAAATAGCGATGAGGAAGTGGTGAGATGCTAAACTGAAAGAATAGCACTGAATCACGGCGCTTAGCTACCCCACATCGCTAGAAAAATGTCCAAGAGAGCCGCTGAGGACATTCAGTCCTCTCCAAGAAACACCGCCTTGAAGACAGACGAAGCCGCCCGTCCAGCCGCCACAGAGAACGTGATAGAGGGCGATGACATCGACATGGGCGAGTTTGAAGACCCATACTCGGACGAGTTCGACTCGGAGGGCGAGATTGTGGAGATCGACTCTGCCAACGAGGACGAGGAGGGAGACATCAACACCGAGGACGCCCAGGCCGTCGTGGAGCGTGACGAGCAGCTGGAGAAGAGCGAGCAGGAGTCCACCATCTACCTCCCACACAGATCCAAGCCATTGGGACCAGATGAGGTCTTGGAGGCCGACCCGTCCGTGTACGAGATGCTCCACACCGTGAACCTGCCATGGCCGTGTTTGACGCTTGACGTTCTGCCCGACCACTTGGGAGACGAGAGAAGAACATACCCGGCCTCTGTCTACGTCGCTACGGCTACACAGGCACAGAGAAAGAAGGACAACGAGCTTCTGGTGCTCAAACTCAGCT
This sequence comes from Petasospora meyerae, assembly GCA_030462915.1. Taxonomy (NCBI): domain Eukaryota; kingdom Fungi; phylum Ascomycota; class Saccharomycetes; order Phaffomycetales; family Wickerhamomycetaceae; genus Petasospora; species Petasospora meyerae. The sequence goes on along the minus strand of JAKVQR010000190.1, from coordinate 56,770 downwards.
CACTTGCTAAGACACTCGTGAAAGATGAAGACGAGGAAGACGATGACGACGAAGAAGAGGACGAGGACGAGTTCGACGGCGACCCAGTGATGGAGTCCGAACACCTCCCATTGCGTGACACCACCAACAGACTCAGAGTGTCTCCACACTCCGCAACCACTGGCGAATACCTCACAGCCACTTCGAGCGAGACCGGCGAAGTGCTCATCTACGACTTGGCATCGCAGTACAAGTCCTTCGACACCCCGGGATACACCATCCCTAAGCAGGCCAAGAGACCGATCCACACGGTGAGAAACCACGGCAACGTTGAAGGATACGGTCTTGACTGGTCCCCTCTCATCAACACTGGTGCATTGCTCTCCGGTGACTGCACCGGTAGAGTCTTCCTCACAAACAGAACTGCATCCGGCTGGTCCACCGATAAGACCCCATTCACCGTGGACAACAACCAATCCATCGAGGACATCCAATGGTCCAAGGCTGAACAGACAGTGTTTGCCACATGTGGCACCGACGGTTACATCCGTATCTGGGACACAAGATCCAAGAAGCACAGACCTGCTATTTCCGTGGTGGGCTCACACACAGACATCAACGTCATCTCATGGTGCGATAAGATCAACTATCTGTTAGCCTCTGGTGACGACGACGGTAAGTGGGGGATTTGGGACTTGCGTCATTTCAAACCAGGCGCCCAGCCTTCCCCAGTGGCCCAGTACGACTTCCACAAGTCTGCCATCACATCCATCTCGTTCAACCCATTGGACGAGTCCATCATCGCTGTGTCCTCCGAGGACAACACCGTCACACTATGGGATTTGTCCGTTGAGGCAGATGACGAAGAAGTCAAACAGCAGAAATCCGAAGCCCGTGAGTTGGAAGAGATCCCTCCACAGTTGCTCTTTGTCCACTGGCAGAAAGAGGTCAAGGATGTCCAATGGCACAAGCAGATCCCAGGTGCGCTCGTGAGTACCGGTACAGACGGTCTCAACATCTGGAAGACCATCTCTGTCTAAGCATACAATCGTCGAATGTACACTACATCTCCTTCATGCTTACGAATAGATATATACATATTGAAACAAACACTATAGAGTCTGTTCGTTTGTTCAGGCAGCAAGCTGCTCAGCACCGTACTTGGCGATGAGCTCCTGGATCTTTGCGTTCAGAACAGGATCCTGTCTAACTCTCAACTGCACCTTGGAGGCCTCAGCGAAGGAGAAGGCCTGTTTCTTCTCATCCACACTTCTGGACAAACGGGCAGCATCTTCGAACAACTTCACGGCATCGTCAACCTTGTTCTCTTGCAATCTCAACTGAGCGAGCGCCAACATAGCCTGCTCGGCTCTTGGGTCAATGGCCACAGCCTTCTCCAACAACACGGTGGCCTCGGCCAAGTTCTCTGGGGTTGGTTGTCTGGAGAGCATGGTGGCCTTGTTGATCAATGGGATCACACCAACGGACACCTTTGGCAGGGCGTCTTGCAACTTGGAGGCGACCTCGAACTGCTTCAGGGCACCGGCGGTGTCACCCTTGTCACCAAGAATCTCACCGTAGTAGTTTGGAATCTCTGGGGAAGTTGGGAACTTCTTCTTAGCGTCCTGGAACAACTGCTCGGCCTTGGCGATGTCACCGTTTCTGTACTGGATACAGGCCAACTGGATGTATGGGTAGACGTTCTCTGGGTTGAATTCACATGCTTTCTGGAAGTTCTCCTGTGCGTTGGCCAGATCAGCGGTCAAGTAGTACATCTGGGCCTTGTGGTAGTAAGCCTCTGCGGACTGTGGGTTCAACTCGAGGGCCTTGTCGAAAGTACTGTTGGCACCTTCGATGTCCTGCTGGTCGGCCTTGATCAAGGCGAGGAACACGTAGGATCTGGATCTTGGGTTCAGTTCGATGGCGCTGTTGATGTCCTTGAGGGCCTCCAATGGGTCGGCCTTGAGGAACTTGAAGGCACCGGAGTACTCGTACACAACGGCCAATTTACGCTTGAGGGACTCAACATCAGCATCAGCATCATCGGCACCGGCACCGGCCTCCAATTGCTTCTTGTAAGCCTCGAGGGCCTGGTTGATCAACACGTCGGCCTTCTCGAAACTCTCATAGGTGCTGGCAGCGATCTCCTTCAAGGCAGAGATCAGGAAGAAGTCACCGCTGTGTGGCTCCAACTGGTCAACGTCCTCAGACAAACCTTCCACAGAGGTCTCGTGGTCAAAGGCACCCAAGAAGGAGGCGACGGAGGAGGCAGATGGCAACTCTGGGACCCTGTTAGCGATGCTCTCCAACACGAGCTTCTCAGAGAGCTTCTGCAAAATACGGTCAAGAGCAGCCTCACTGGACTTGGCGTTGAATCCGCCGTGGATGGTCACAGCGGTCAGATCAAACATGGCCTCCTGGTACTTCTCCTGGTGCTCGTAAGCGGCGGATCTGCGCACCAGACACTTGGAGTAGTCCGGCTTCAACTTCAAAGCCGCGGTGGTGTCCTCGATGACCTTGTCGTAGTCGTCGAGGGCGATGTAGCATGCGGATCTGTTGGAGTAGAAGACGGCATCCTCCTTGACGGCAAGAGCGGCGGAGTACAGCTTGACGGCGTCCTCGAACTTCTTCTCCTTGAAGAGCTCGTTACCGTCCTCCTTCAAGGCGGTGGAGTACTTCTCCTTGTCCTCTTCGGAAAGCACGTCGATGAAGTCCTTGGTCAAGAGAGGGAAGCCCGCAGCGTCTGTAGGGTAGATCTTCTCCTTCAATGGGCCAGTGGCAGCAGCTTCCGAAGATGGCTCTGGGGACTTGGCTTTGCTCTTGGACTTGGACTTCTTCTTCTTCTTCTTGGAGCTGGAGGACGAGCCGTCTGATGAGTTGCCGCTGTCCGCTTGTTGCTGGGACAAGACGTAGTAGGCGGCGGCAGCGGAGGCAACAACACCCACCGTGGCGGCAATGGCGACCTTGTTCTTAGCGATGAACGACGACACGCTGGACTGTTCAGACATGCTTGTAGCTGTTGAGGGAAGCTGGTGGGGAATTTCTCGAGATCGGGTCCCTTTCTCCACTCAGATTTGAAGGAATTTCGTCACCTCTTTCGTCATTTTTCACGCGCCATCGAAGCAAAATGGCAACAATTACAACTAGTACATGTCCCGCATTTTTCTCCAAGCCGGTGGGGGACACACAAATGTCTCCGGGTAACTTCGCTATGAATCCGCGAAAAAAAAAAATCTACAACTTCTACACCTCTACAATCAAATACGATTCAAATTAGTTCTCAATTGGGTACGGCCAGCCCCAATCAAGTGTTTCATATAATCAAAGGGATTCGGGAAGTATCAAGTTTCAAAGGGAAGGAAGAATGGGGAAAAAGAAAGAGGAAACAAAGAATCAAGACTTGGACATCAAAATCGAGGATCAGACAATATAGGGGAAATGATCAAGGGGTGGAAAAGACAAAGACATCAGATCAGTCACTCTCAACCAATTAGATATAGTATGTGTGTAATATGTGTGTGTATGGTGAGAGCGCTGCATATTGTGAATGTAACAGCATAAAAAAAGGAAGACAAAGAGAGGAGACAAAGACAAAGACACACAATGGTGACGTTCAAGATACCATCAGAGAGGTCCGGACAACACTGAGACAACTCATGAACAACAAAGACTCCACATGCAGACAAATATGACGAAGACAACCAAAGTTACAACTCATTAACAACTTCAAACCATGACTTGTGAACCCATCAACGTGACCAAATCAACAACAGAAAGAGAAAAAAAAAGAAGAAGAGATGGTCACACCATAGAGAAGCCTGCAAGACAAAGAGAAAAACGTCAACAACAACAACAACAAAAAAAAAGTAGGGGGACAACTCATATGTAGGAGGAAGTCAAAAGTTCATGGGATCGAAGACAGGTGTAGATGGTCATGATGATCAAAGAGGGAGTGGTTGGTGTTGTCTTGTGTATAGTTGTGGTGTCGATGTGAAGGGACAATCTGGTAACAAAGACAAAGACAAAGACAAAGACAAGGACAAAGTGTAGATACAAAGACAAGTTCAGGTAGAAACCGAGGTCAATTAAGATGATGAAACAAAGAGAAAAAAAGAACACATATCATCATCATCATAAAAACCAGCCGTGGTTCAAGTGAAAGTGACTGATCACCATAGATCAGAACAACAAAGATGTGACGGCGGCCAAGACAACTGCACCGGTCAACAAGTTGGCACTCAAATGAACACCAGAGTTCTCCTCGCCCATACCACCAGTGGTGTTTGAAGAAACAGTGGAGTTGGACATACCAGTGGTGCCATTCATGACAGGAGAAGACTCCATACCACCAGTAGACGTTGAGTTCTTCATTGGGATACCAGTGTCCATGTCGTGATCCTCATCACTCTCCATCATGGGTGAGTCCATCTCAGTCTCTGAAGGGGTGGCGGCAAGCTCATTACCAGAGTCGAAAGTCGACTGAGCACAAGCGTATGAAGTAATAGCGGCAACAACCAACTGCTTGGAGAATATCATGGTTTTGTTTTGTCTTTCTGGAGTGTGTGCTTTGGTGAAGAAGTCGAGGGGTAATAGAAAGATTCGAGCTAATGTGCAGGTAGAGAGTAGAAAGTTCATGAGCCTCTTTGTCTGTATTTAAAGACTTTGATGTGCGTTTACACAAAGCCTAAAAGTGACACAAACACGGAAGCGGATTCCCGTATCTGGGGCTATACATCATGGCTTTGGACAAATGTGGTATGAGAAGTGCCCATGATACTAAACGGCATATGGCATATTGCACCAGCTATATGTCGGTCACCATTCTCACATCTCTGATCAAGATCTCACATTGAGATCGATCATCGACCATCGACGGCATATAGCATACCATGTAGCTTCCAGACAGCTCGGTTAGTGAGATGCTTGATGCATCATATGTGAATCTCAACACATCTCTTCGAGTCATATAGCAATCTGGTGTATATCATCTTCACTTCTCTGTTGTTATATATGACTCTACGATACGAACCCCGTACCCCCGTACCCCCTATATATCTCCACGTCATAGAAAAAAAAAAACACAAACTGTGGCTTCCCGATAAGGCCCTCCGAAGCGCCACTGCCGGTGTAAATTAGCCCGGAACCGCTCCCGCTTGTTAACCTGAAGCAGTTGTTAGTCCGGGGACGCCACAGTTTGTCTATCAGTACAGTGACTCAGAGCTCTCCGGCTGCATACAGATTTCTCCTTCTCTTCACTGGAAAAAAAAGGGTACTTAAACTATCCGTTAATCACAACCCCATCTCCTCATCTCAGATCTTCACAGTTCTGCCTGTAACTATTAACTACTACTACTACTACGACCTCCACCAGATGTCCCGCAAAGTCTCCCTCGACACCCTCGTTGTGTCCTCCGCTAATGGCGACCAGTACAATGCCTCCGTGGCTCCTCTTTACCAGTCCACCACGTTCAAGCAGAAGAGTCTCTCCAACATGGGTGAATACGACTACACCAGATCCGGTAACCCTACCAGAACCCTGTTGCAAACCCAGCTTGCCCGTTTGATGAGCGCTGAGAAGACGTACGCCGTCAGCAGTGGTATGAGTTGTCTCGACGTTATCGCCAGACTCTTGGGCCCAGGAGACGAAGTCATCGCAGGAGACGATCTCTACGGCGGTACCCACAGACTCCTCACTTTCCTCAACAAGAAGGGTTCCATCAAGCTCACCCACATCGACACCACCAACACAGAGTTGGTGAAGAAGACCTTGACCAAGAACACCAAGATGATCTTCCTCGAGTCCCCAACAAACCCATTGATCAAAGTCGTGGACTTGCCAACCATCTCCAAGTACATCAGAGCCAACTACCCTGACTGTATCATCGTCTTCGACAACACCATGATGACCCCACTCTTGCTCACCCCATTGGACTACTGTGACATCCAGTACGAGTCTGCCACCAAGTATCTCAACGGACACCACGACATCATGGCCGGTGTGATTGCAGTGAGGGACAAGAAGCTCGCAGATGACTTGTACTTCGTGATCAACTCCACCGGGTGTGGTCTAGCCCCATTCGACTGTTGGTTGTTGCTGAGAGGGTTGAAGACCCTTTCAATCAGATTCGAGAAACAGCAGAGCAACGCCATGAAGATTGCCCAATGGTTGGAGTCCACAGGTTTGAAAGTGAGATACCCTGGCTTGAAGTCCCACCCACAGTACGAGATCCACAAGTCCTACAACAAGGGGTTCGGCGCCGTGTTGTCCTTCGAGACCGGTTCTATCAAGCAGTCCGCCACTATTGCCGAGGGGACAAGCATCTTCGGTGTCGCCGTGTCCTTCGGATGTGTGAACTCGTTGATCTCCATGCCTTGTTTGATGTCCCACGCCTCCATCGATGCTAAGACAAGAGCCGAGAGACAGTTCCCAGAGGATTTGATCAGACTTTGTATCGGTATCGAAGACGCAGACGACCTTATTGAGGACTTGAAACAGGCTTTGCTCAAGAGTGGGTGTCTCGTGGAAGTTGACGGCAAGCTGGTCAAGTCCGTCAAGGCCAAACTCTGATGATGATGATCATTGATGACGTCCATTTGTCATATTCCCATTCCACATCCTTCACTTCTCAAACTTGAGTCACTGACTGGTTCATTGGTTTCAACACACCTTTAACATTTCCATATTCACCTGCATCTTAGACAAGACAAGCACAATTCCAACATTGTGTCATATATGCATCTGTTATATAGCTACGACGGTTATATGACTTATTCCACTTTTGATTAATCATCGCTTGAGATATATACAATCTCTAACAGAACTGTAGAGCCTCATGCGTTCTTGGCCAAAGCTTCATATGCCGGCGATACACTCTCATATTTCTTGAGGAACAGTTCCTTTCTGTGTTCGTCCAGGTACTGTAACAACGACTCCAGGTGATCTTTCAATATGGCAACGCTCTGCTGATCCATTGTGGTTTGCGCCACCAGACCGGGCAGAGACACGATCAATCTTAGCAGATGTTCCACTCCATAGACACCACTGAAAGATTTGTTGCGTTTCTTTGTCAGATCGAGGAACTGTTTGCGTTCAAATCTGTACAGGAGAATGTTCCCCAAAGATCTGTTGAAATAGGTCTTCAACCCAGTCAAGAACTCCTCTGCAATCTCCAACTCCATGCTTCCACCACCCATCTTCCTTCTCAACGCGGTGTTCTTGTATTTCTCCAAGATCGTGTCCACACTTGGGCTTGCCGGTAACGTCACCAATTGATGGTCTTTAGTGACCAACTCCCAATCATCAACCAACAGCGATTTGAGGGAGTCTGGGATCAGGAGCGTAATCTCTGGTTTCCGTAGGTACTCCTCCTCCGTCTCCATATCCATCTCTGTGCGTTTTTCATCTGCCTTGATGCCTCCATTGGTGATTGACCTTGAAACGTCAATGGATCTCTTACCACTCACAGACACACTCGAAGTGGCGTTAAGCGCAGCTCTTTTAAGATCTTTCTGTAAACGAAGATTCTCCACTGTGAACTCTCTCAGGCGTCTTATATCCACCCATTCGTCCCATGTGGATTTCCAGCCCTTGTAGTGTATATAGTACAATTTTTCATCTTTGATCTCTTCAGGGATCTCTTCTGGTTTCACGGGTTCGTCACCTTCTTTGGTCTGTACTGTGTCCGAGCCTGCCTCGCGGACTTTGAGCACTTTGGCTTCGTATAGAAGTGGTCCGTGGTAGGCGAGACATTTGCTGCCGACATTGAGAGACATTTTGTGGTGGTGATGGGTGGTTATATGTGTGCAAGGGGTGGTCGTTTAAGAAAAGATATATAACCTACGTACGCGTCTGTATGGTGTAGCTGGAGAAATGTACATAGCAGAGATCAGAAGGGCGTTTCTTGAGGTTTTCGCGTTGATACGTTCTCAAGACCGGGTAACTGGGCACCTCCCGTTTCGGGAAAAGCACCACCACCAGGCTTCTTGTCCGAAAATAGGTTTCACAACGTACAAAAATGACGGGAATTTCTGGGACGCCATTGAAAGAGGTCTGATATGTAAAGGTAGAGAAGGGACAATCCAAGGTTTTTGTTTTTTTTCCCTCCATCTTATCCTCACATCTATAGGGCAACATCAAGCACGTTGTTGTTTTGTCTGATTTCATCTTGTCCCTTCACCACACTTTATTGGACAGCCCATTTCTCTATCAACCACCACACTCCTTTCCCCCAATCGCCGTTTGGTGCTGCCACTATAACAACTTCCCTTGATATATATCCATCTTTTCAGAGAATTTGTGATATATATCGGACACGTCGTTGATATTTTTCTCGCTTCATCACCACAAGACATACATATCGACTGTCTGAAGAGATCTTCTCCTCCTCCTCCAGCTCCCATATCAAGAGACATTCCAAGCACACAAAGACAGAAGAGACAAGAATGTCATCCACTTCACACTCCGAGAGCGCCAACGTGATTGGAATCCACTACCGAGTGGGCAAGAAGATCGGCGAGGGCTCTTTCGGCATCATCTTCGAAGGTGTGAACTTGCTCAACAGCCAACAGGTGGCCATCAAGTTTGAGCCCAGACGCAGCGAGACACCACAGCTAAGAGACGAGTACAGGGCGTACAGAATCCTCTCTGGATCGTTCGGCATCCCACGGGCATACTACTTCGGACAAGAAGGGCTGCACAACATCCTCGTGATTGATCTCCTAGGCCCGTCGTTGGAGGACCTCTTTGACTGGTGTGGTCGCAAGTTCAGCGTGAAGACGGTGGTGCAGGTGGCCAAGCAGATGATCACCAGGGTGCAGACCATCCACGACAAGGACATGATCTTCCGAGACATCAAGCCGGACAACTTCTTGATCGGACGTCCCAACACGCCGCACGCCAACACGGTGCACGTTGTTGACTTCGGGATGGCCAAGTACTACAGAGACCCCAAGACAAAGACACACATCCCGTACCGAGAGCGCAAGTCCCTCAGCGGCACTGCGCGCTACATGTCCATCAACACGCACTTGGGCAGGGAGCAGTCCAGAAGAGACGACCTGGAGAGTTTGGGACACGTGTTCATGTACTTCCTCCGGGGACAGCTCCCATGGCAGGGACTCAAGGCGCCCTCCAACAAGCAGAAGTACGAGAAGATTGGCGAGAAGAAGCAGTCGACACCCATCCCGGAGTTGGTGGAGGGCTTCCCGCAGCAGTTTGGAGAGTACCTTTCGTACGTGAGAGGGTTGAAGTTCGACGAGGAGCCGGACTACGACTATCTACGGGCGCTCATGGACCAGGCGTTGGAGAGCGTGGGCGAGGTGGAGGACGGCTACTACGACTGGATGGCGTTGAACGGCGGCAGAGGCTGGGACTCTCAGATCAACAAGAAGCCATACTTGCACGGGTACGGCAGCCAGACGCCTCGAAACAACAACAACAACAACACGACGCCCGGAGCAGCCAACGCACAGCTCAAGCAGACGGTCCACTCGCTCAACAACACCAGACACAAGACGCCTAAGGGCTAGTGCTCTGCTGTAGCATCATCATTCATAGTCATCGTCATTAAGCTCTAACATCTATACATAGTCAACAAGCAGGCAGTCATACCAGCGAGGCTCTGCCACACACAGGGTCAGACGCAGAACGGATCCCCAAGGGCGCAATCTTCTCATACGTGAACTTGGCCACGAAGTTCTCCTATAGCTCCTGTTCCTGCTCCCGTTCTGCTTTCTGTGCGGGAAGCACGATCGTAGCACAGTCATCCACCAGCGTATCGATGGAGTGTTCGCTGTTGTTGTTGAGAGTGGTGATGGTGTGGTGACCACCGCTGAAGATGGACTCATCCGAAGAAGAATCCACATTCTCCAACTCTGGCAGGTCGTTGAGGATATCGTCCATGATGAAGCTCGACGTCCCCTCATCCACAACAAAGCTGTCCAGCCCTCTCTTTCCGTGCACACCCAAGAACGCCTGAGAATCAACAGTCAACAGCTTTGGCCCCATGCTTGCCATCCCCACGATCCCCGTCTGTGAGGCTGGAATCAGCGTTCCACACTGTCTCTTCTTCACGGCGGCGTAGATGTCGGTCTCGTTGGTGAGGAACATATCACGGCCCATGTACTTAATGGAATCCAGCCCTTCGTTCAAACAGCACTGCGATAGGTCCTCCTGGAAGTTCAACTCCCAATGGATCACACTCCCATCACCCCCACCGGTGTACAAGTCGCACGAACTGTCCTCGGTCCATTCAATGCACGTCACGATGTCCCTGTGTCCCTCCAGCTTACCAAAGGCATTCTGCGCCCTGATGTCCCACAGTCTCACCGTCCCGTCCATGTGTGAAGCGGCAAGCACGTTCTCGTCGTATGGAGCCCACTTGATGTTGTTGGCGGCACCGATGTCCACCACACCACTGGGGGCAAAGATGGAAGGTTGGTTCCCAGCAGCTCTCAGGTCTTGCAATGCAATACCAAACTCTCCAGCCATGGCGATGACCCCCGGTTGAGAAGCAGAGGTGTCAAAGTCCAGCAGTCCCAGGTGTTGGGTCTTGATCACCGGGAGGTCCGATCTGTGGTTGATGTCCCACATGAACACGTTCTCGTTACACAGTGAGAGGAAGGAGTACTGGTCCCAATGAGGAGTGAGCATCTTCTTCACAGAGAGGGACTTGAAACGTTTGGCGGTGAAGTGTTTCTTGTGGTTGAACCTCTTGATGATCTGGGCACTCTCACTGGAGTAAGAATCAGGGATGGAGACCAAGTGGGAGGTACCGTTCTTGTGGCCCGTCAACAGCATGCTCTCACTCACGTCGTACGAGGTCCACAGAAGACTCTGGATGTACGGAAGCGAGATGGTCTGCTGGTGTGTGAGTGTCATGTGTGCGTCGTCCATGTCGTAGACGAACAGGTTGGAGTGTGTCTTGCCGCTGGCGACGGCGAGCTGGTTGTGGTTCTCAGGGTTGGCTGCGAGGGAGGTGAGGTACATCTCGTCATCGGGGACTCTCCAGTAGTGTGAGGCGATCTTCACCTTGTCGGCAGATACCGTCTTGTCTAGCACGTCTGTTGGCTTGCCGTTCTCCTTGAAAAGCCAGCTTTCGTTGGAGAACTTTCTTGTGGTTGTTGCAGCTGTGGTATGAGGGTTGTTCTTCAGGGCGGTGAGCTCAGGGGCCGATACCGATCTGACTTTCTTCATGGCGTTCTGGCGGAAGAGTGTGGAAGGCGAGTAGGACTCCATTGTGAATATTGGTGTTGATGATATAGTTGTGTGGTGTGTGGTTATATGCCAGATGGAGCAAGCAAGAGTGGGACATGGGATTGGGGACACGGCGTGGTATATATACCTGTCTTATTCACAGACAGGGCCAACGATATATCGACAACAAGCTGGCTGAATAACAAGCTATATCTCTGCGTGGGAACATCATTCACCGCTCACAGTTGCATATCAATGACGCCCATATGCATCCCGCGTTCGATATGGTCCAATGATCGATCACACATCGAGATGTATCGGCATAACAAGGCATATAAGGTGGCAGGCTTATTGACATATTGAGCTTCTTATATGTGTAGCTTGTTGACGCATGGCTGGTGCGCGGATGTCCTGATGTGTTACAGAGCACTGGCGCTGTGTGGCTGGTTGCGCACCAGGTACCGGTAGGGTGACCCCCAATGCCCATATGACGCAGACGGACTACTATCAGCAATGCCTACAAATTACCTATCTGATTGGTACCCACAGATGTTCGTATACATACCACAGTGCATGGGGGGATAGCTCTATACAGTACGTTGAAATGGCCTGATTCCAAATTTCAGATGACCGGACCTACATCCGCCCGTTACACCGTCTGGTCTCTGATCTCATCGAACCAACCGTACTTCAACGCATCCTCTGCGCTGATTCTCTTGTTTGGGTTGAAAAGCAAGAACTGTTCCAAGAAATTGAGGATGTGGATGTCCTGGCTGTTGGCCAGTGTCTTGAATATTCTGGACAACGGGATCTTCTTGATAACAGGGAACTTGTGGTCGATGTAGTTGTTGTTCATCGACATGATATCCTCTGTGGTTGGTGTACCCAAGATCTTGATGATCTCCACCAATTGATCAATCCCGGAATCACCAGGGAACAACGGCTGTCCAATGAGCAGTTCAGCGAAAACACACCCAGTGGACCACACGTCAATCTTCGTGGTGTAATTCGTAGCACCAAAGATCAACTCTGGGGCTCTGTAGTAACGTGAACAGATGTACGACACGTTCTGTTCAGTAGGGGTAAGAATCTTAGCGGAACCGAAATCACAAATCTTAGCAATGCCTCGTTGATGGTCGACAAGGATGTTCTGTGGCTTGATGTCTCTATGGCATATCGAGCGGGCATGGAGGTACTCTAAACCTTTCAGGATATGGTACAAGTAGGTTCTCACCTCGGCCAATGGCATGTTGAGCTTCTTCATCGCAAAGAACTGGTTGCGTTTGTACAGGGTTGTTGGAAGGAACTCCATGATCAAGTTGAGGTAGAGGTTGTTGTTGGAGTTTGTCTGGGTGTCGTCACTCTCATAGGCGTAATAGAACAGCTTTGTGATGTATGCACAGTCCAGACTCTTCATGATTTGCAACTCACGGTTCTTGAACCTCTTGTCCTACAGGACCTTCTTGATGGCAATGGTGCCGCCCTATGACGGAGCCACGAGCTCACACTTGGTGACTGTGCCGAAGGAGCCATGCCCAACGTTCTGTACGACTTTGTAGGAGATCTGCACTTGGTTGTCGTGCCTGTCGTTGACAACCGCCGTGATGGAGCTTTCAAGCGCCGCTGATGATTGCTGATCTGGTAGTTCTGAGCTCATGGTTTGGGTGTGTACTGTAGAGCGCAGCAAGATGGGGAGATTTTCGGGAAAGCTGGTGGACTCTGGAGTCTGGAGGGAGGCAGAAAGAGGACAACAAGGGGAGTGTGGGAGAAGGAGTGTTGGGTGTTCGATGTGGAATTGGGAATATGACGGGATCACAAGTTGTGTATCAACAATGGAACGCTTCGAATCGGTGAAAGTTGTGGTTAGGAAAAAAAGCTGTGTTGTTCAATAAAAGTTCCCCTCGTCACAACCTCGTGAGAAAGCTGAAACCCGCGAATTTGTTTGTAAAGTGTGTGATGAAAAAAGAAGCCATCATGCGCAAAAGGCGGGGGATACAGGAAGGGTGCCATTTCGGAGTTATTTCCGAGAGTATATGGGGGGATGGCTATATAGGTGAATTTCGTTTTGATCTGGTGATGGCTATATAGCAATGGGATATATTAGTTCATTGAGGTGTAGGTTAGCAGTCCATCCATGCCACAACACCTTCACCCACCTCATACCACCACTTCCAGGCTTCCATTAGGCCGGCGAATTCCGTCACTGGGTACCTGAGCAGTGAACACTGAGCGGCTTTTGACATCACACGGGCGTTCACAGAGTCAGCTTTTTGAATTTTCCGTGTACCTGCCCTGCATGTCTCAAGGGGAGTCATCCAAAGAGTGCCGTGTGCAGTTATATGGCTAGAAACACCATAGAGACATATATAAAATCTATGTTCATATAGCTCATCTCTTATTGTTTATATTCCATTGTGTGTTATATATGACTCACAATTTGGCCTTCACCTTGGTGACAAACGCCACTCCCTTAGCGATGTTCTTCTCCAGAGTGTTTACAGCAACTTCGAACAACTTCACCTCATTGGCATCAAGCTGGTCCAAAATCTGATACTCAATGGCTGAAATACCACTAGGACCCAATCTGATAGGCAAGGAGACGTAATCCACTTTGTTGCCTGTCTTTGCACGCACCTGCTTGGCGCCCTTGATGGATTCATCCAAATACACAAACGAGTCTTCAACAACACCTTCCTCTCCTTGCAATGCCTTGAGCAATGCCTCTGCGAAGATGTATCCTGAGTAGGCCATACTGAGTGTAGCAGAACCAGCACCGTTCTTAGCCTTCACCACCTCGTCACCACCAAACTGCACTCTGTTCACCAACGCATCCTTCTGCTCTTTACTAAGTCTCTTGTAGATGTCCTTACCCTTCGTTGAAGTAGAGAACACAGGAACAATCGTCTCTCCCGAATGTCCACCAATGACATCAACCTTGATCCGTTCAATCCCCTTCAAACTACCCTCGTATTCTTTCAAGAATGTGTTGGCTCTGACAACATCAAGCGTGGTAACACCAAACAATCTCTTTGGATCAAACACGCCAAAAGACTTGAACGTCTCAGCGACAATCGGCACGGTGGAATTAACAGGGTTTGAGATAACCAACACAAATGCCTTTGGTGCATTTGTAGCAATTGCAGTGGCCAATGACTTGATAATCCCCGCGTTGATGTTGAAGAGGTCATCTCTAGTCATGCCTGGTTTTCTTGGGACACCAGCAGGGATGATTACAACGTCTGTACCCTTAAGAGCCTGGGCAATTGCGGATTGGTCCTCTTTCGAAGATGGTTCATATCCGGATACTTTCACCTTGGAGTTGATGTGGGAAAGGTCTGTGGCGACTCCATGAGCAAGTCTGATATCGTATAGGGAGAGTTCATCGACGTATGGGGACAGTTTGAGAAGAAGGGAGAGTGGCTGGCCGATTCCACCGGCGGCACCAAGAACTGTCACTTTAGTCATATTGTAGGGAGTATGTTGATATATCGAGTTGTTTTGTGTTAGAGAAGGGATTATAGAGATGAAGTTGGCTGTTGGCTCATCACTTTAAATAGCCTGCAGCCTAACTTCGTATGTTTTGAAGATTCGCGGACCTCCGGGAAAACACGGATTGATGGCCCTTCTGTTCGTATGGTGCCGGGTGGAGTATATATAGCTGACGTGAGTGAGAATCTAGAACCTAGGGTGTTATATGGAGATCTTTACTCGATATGAATCTCCGGGGTCATATGTATCCTTGATGATGAAATAGCACTAACAGTTGCGTAATATATCAAGGCGTAGAGAGATATGGTTCATGAGTCAATGGCACATCACTTACCCGAGATCACCCGCATAGACAGAGAAAGAGGAGTATGAATCTACACGTCAATTGATATATGCATCTGAGAACATACTGTATGGTTAAATCTCAATGATCCAATTCACCTTCTCAACAACCACTCTGGAGCTTGTTCCAAATCCACACTTATCGTTCTTTTATCAAACGCCTCAATCAACAACTCCACAAGGATTCTTCCACCTCTTGAGCCTGTAAACCTTCTATACTCCTCCGAAACACTTGCCTGGTTCCAACCTTGCAACTTCCTCAGACAGCCAATCACCGTGCCTGTTCTGTGTCTCCCCATGCCACAACACACCAGGAGTGGATAGTTGTTCTTATTCACGATCAGACTCAGGGCCTGGATGATACTGTTCTCAGTGAGACCGTCCCATGGGTTGTTATCACCACCGTCTGGGTTGATCCCGGCAAAGTACAAATTGATCTTCTCGTCTTCGACAAACTCCATGAATTCATCGATGGGGTCCTCCGAGGCCAACCATACGATGGTTTTCAACTTTAGCTCCTTGAGGAATTCGAAATTGATCTTTGAAGGCTGTCCACTTCTATAGAGGTCTCTTTCGACGGGGCAGAAGTTCAATGGGGGTACGATTTTCATCTTTGGTGGTTGTGATATCGAAACCATTGATGTGAGTTGAGCGGTGGATTTGGTGTAGTGTTCTTGACTCAGTTCATCGACGGCGTAGTCTGTTGCGTCTTGGAGGTCTTCTTCCGGGAGCGGGTCTTGGTTGTGTGAAGCCATTGTGTGATGGTAGGTGGTAATATTGATTATTGGATAAGAGGGCTATATGAATAGATGATATATCGTGTGGTTCCTATATGTCACTGGGCCATATGGGCTTTAATTAAACTGTTGGAGTGCTGAAGTGGTAGCGGTGAACTTCTCGAAAATTTCCGGATATGGAGGGGAGATAGAGAGAACGAGAGAGATGTGAATGATCTGACTCTTATATCTTAATCAACTTCATATAAACTTCCATTATATCAGCCAATTGGCAACAACTGAGATGAAAGAAGTCCATCTGTTTGTCCTGGTACATGGGTGAGTCTCGATTGAAATTTCCACGAAAGAAAAGAGACCTTTCTACTAACTCCATCTTCTCCCTTAGACTATGGGGTGGCGCAGGACATCTCCAAGCCATCGAGGAAGCGTTACACCAATTAGTCGTTGATTCTGAAACCCCCATTGTGACACTGAGACCCAAGACATCTTCATTATTCAAGACATACGATGGGATCGAAATCATTGGCCAACGCATGATGTTGGAGATCTTGGAGAAGATCAGTGGATTGAGACGGAGGAAGGAGAGTGTGGTTACACAGATCAGTTTTGTTGGGTATTCACTTGGTGGATTGGTTTCACGATACATCATTGGGGAGATGGAGAAGATGGGAGTGTTTGACTAGATTGAACCTGTGTTGTTCACGACGTTTGCCACGCCGCACTTAGGAGTGAGATTCTTTCATAGGGGGTTTACTGTGTTGAATGTGTTGATGAACCATTTGTTGGGACGTGCAGGTTCAGAGTTGGGGCTGAAAGATGGGGACAAGATGCTGTTGAAGTTGACGGAGGGGCAGTATATGGATGGGTTGAAGAGGTTCCATAAGAGGTTGTTGTTTGCCAATGTGAGACATGATAGGACAGTCAACTTCTACACGTCGTACATCACTGACAAGAACCCGTTTGACACCCATTGGCCAGAGATATAGTTGGAGTTTGTCCCGGAAGTGTCCAAGTATCAGATTCACGGATTGGAAGTCTCACCCAAGATTGTCGATTTGCACAAAACCGGGTTCACCAAGACCCCTAGAGGTACCATGAACTTGAGACGTGTTGGGTTGATTGCTATGCTGTGTTTCATCTTGCCAATATGGATCCCCATTGTGTTCACTGCCAGCACGATCAGTTCCATTATAAGTGCTGTGGTGGTACGGAGTTATAAGAAGAGAACCACGGAGGAATTGAAGTCATTGTTGGAACCTGTGAGAGAACGGATTGAAGACGCTACGGAGGAGGCATTGGGGAGCGCAATGAACGTTGGGGAGTATGAAGATGGGATGCGGAGTGAAGAGGAGCACTTCAATGATGGCATTGTGTCTGTGAAGGAGTCTGGAGCGCAGAGACTATGGGACAATATCAAACAGTTTGCCACGGACTATGAAGACTAGAGTGAGATATTCAACAAGACCGCGAGATTACCACTGGATGACGAGACGTTGGTTGTTATGAGAAGACTACAGGAGCTGGAATGGATCAAATTCCCCGTGTTTGTGAATGTGTTGAACGCCCACGACGGGATTGTTACTAGAAAGGGACTGAAGAGAAGTTCAGCCAAGGGAATCGCCGTTGTTTCGATGTTTGCCGAGTTGGTGAATGAGTATTTGAAGAAGGAGAAGGAGAAGGAGAAGAGATGATGATCGGAGGCGCGGGGAAAAAGAAAAAAAAATTAGACTAATTGGCAGCTCTGGTATATGTCGGTTTAGCCATATAACCTTTTAGACTACCTAGAAATAAGACAAATCAATCAACCAACCAAACATAACCAATATGATCGTATAGAGGATCCAAAATGTCTACGAGACAACACTTTTACCCAACATCGGACTTGTCTTCATCGTGTTGTCCCAGTTCTTCAACTCCATCATGGTGATGACCACCAAACTACTTGAGACGGACCCAGAGTTTGCAGAACCGATCCATCCTTTACAAATCCTGTTTGTCCGGATGAGTATCACATTTCTGGGATGTTTTGTGTATTTGAAGTACTATAAGCGGGAGACGGAGATGTTTGGCCCACGCGAACTAAGATGGTGGTTGATCGCTAGGGCATTCACAGGGTTTGTGGGTGTTTTCACCATGTATTACTCGTTGATGTATCTCAGTGTGAGCGATGCCACCGTGATTACGTTCTTAGTCCCCTCGATGACTGGGTTTTTGGCCTGGGTGTTCCTGAGGGAGAGATGGTCCGTGGTGGAAGCAGGCGGTGCGCTTGTGTCTCTCTTGGGTGTGGTGTTGATTGCACGTCCGGTCTTTTTGTTTGGACAACCCAATAATGGAGGAGGAGGTGGGACAAATAACGGTGCGGAGAGTGGAGACCCAGCGGAGAGAGTCGCTGCTACGTTCATGGCCCTTATCGGAGTGTTGGGAGCGAGTGGGGTGTACATTGTGATCCGATTCATCGGTAAGAGAGTGCACTCGCTGGTGATGGTTGAGTACTTTGCCGGATTGACATGTGTTGTGTCGTTGATGGGTATTGCGGTTGTTCCTGGGTTAAGCTTCAAAGTGCCCGAGACAGGCAAGCAGTGGATGTTGTTTGTTGCGTTGGGAGTGAGTGGGTTCTGTATGCAGTTCCTGCTGACTGAGGGACTGCAACGTGAGAGGGCCTCGAGAGCCTCAATGATGCTCTATTCACAGATGGTGTATGCGCTTGTGTGGGAAGTGACGATATGGCATCACGTTCCTAGTGTGTGGAGCTGGTTGGGGATCACCATTATCCTCGGGACTGCTTACTACGTGCTCACACACAAGCCGAAGGAGGAGACCAAGCCTGTGGAACTGGGCGGTGAGGAGAGTGAAGAGTCCGAGCAGTTGCTGGTTGAAGAGAGTGATGATACTGGTGGTAGATGAGCGTATGACGTCATAGAGAGCTAGATATATTCTTACATAATAGACACATAATAACCTCAAACCTTCTTTATAGCCACGTAAAACATGGACAAACTTTGTCTTCTTTGTCTGGATACTACTACTGCTGACCACTACTGCTATACAACTTGACTATATTATACTCCCCCAGGATGTCCCCCAAGATGGACCACACGGGCTCTCCCAACAGCTTTACGAGTCAAGGATGGACTTCGAGCGACTCTCCGGGGCTAAGCATCACTCCGGCGTGTGATAACTGCAGTGACAACGAGAGTTCGTCTATGGGGCATGCTACGTCCCCCATCACTGTGACTAATGGACTAATTCACGGACACGTCCACAACTTTGACCAGTTCACGTATGTCCATGGCCACATCCACACCAATGACTCCCTGCTTGAGAACCCCCACCAACACCAACAACAACAGCACCGCCATCTGAACGACCTACACTCCGCACAGTTCACCGATTGTCAGCATTTTGAGTTCCTCAACTGTCATGACAAGCAGAGGAAACCTGCCATAGTGGAGGACCCATCGTTGACGTGTCCCGAGGATGCCAACTGTAAGCCCAAGATCCTCGAGATCTGCTGTGAGAATTCTCACATGGACAACCCGTTTGTCTCCACGGACTTCCACAAGACGGAGCATCAGCACTTGGGCCCGCTTGTGCCCGTGAGTTCGTTTGTCCAACAGCAGCAATAGGAGGATGAGCAACTACAATTACAGGACAGGACCACGTTTGAACACTGCAACTTCGATGACTGCATCGACGTGAAGTGCGACTTGGACACGTGTGACATCGATGAGTTGTTGTGCAAGTACTGCGACAACCTGGACGACTTCCCCTTCCTTGAGAATAACAGCAGCAACACGAGACCGCTGAGTCCCGTGAGGCACAAGTCGATGACTAGGCCCGTGAAGCATGTTCATAAGGAGTCTGTGAACGTTGCTACGAATCTCTTGTCATTGAAGAGACCCAGGGAAGAGGATGTGAAAATTGAGGAAGAAGAAGAGGAGGAGGCTGTTCGTCACCATCTCCACCACCATTCACACCATCAACACCCAGAGAAACACCACCATCACCACATCCAGATCCACGAGCACCACAACGACAAGAAACGGTCGCAGTCCTCCACGGACTCGGTGATCAACTTCGAGTGGAACTTCGCCAACCAGATGGCACAGTGCGAATGGGACAACTGCGAGTTGTAGTTCGACAACACGCTGCTGTTACAGAACCACGTTGTCGAGTCCCATCTGGTGTCTGAACTGCAATCCTTGGAGACCAAACAGCCTCATCACCACAAGTGCGAGTGGAAAGGATGCGACTACGAGGGAGACACGATGCCCCTGTTGTTGTCCCACATCAACTCCAAGCACAGTGGGTACTATCAAAAGCCTCACCCTCGTGCCGCCAAACAGGAGACACAGGAGGAGACAAGGTGCAAATGGCTCATCAAGGACACGCATGGGATCCACCAATGTGGCGAACAGTTTGAATCCGCGGAACAGCTTACCGGACACCTCCACTCGGTCCATGTCGGGTCGGGACAAAGCTCATACCATTGTCTGTGGGACGGATGCGATCGCAACTGTCAGGAGTTCTCCCAAAGACAGAAGATCATGAGACATCTGCACACCCACACCAACTACAAACCGCTCGAATGTCCGCAATGTGGCCGTCGTTTCGCAGTGGACTCCATGCTTAGACAGCACATGCGGACACATTCTGGCGAGAAACCGTATAGATGCACACGGTGCGATAAGCTGTTCGCCACGTCCAGTTCGCTCTCGGTACACATGAGGACACACACGGGGGAGAAGCCACTATAGTGTAGGTTCCCCGGGTGTGGGAAGAAGTTCAGCGAGAGTTCCAACCTCAACAAACACATGCAGACGCATCTGAAGCGGTTTGAGTGTGTCCATTGTCAGAAGAGGTTCGCTACGGAGAGACAGTTGGTGGCCCACAGCGAGAAGTACCATCCACTCGGGTCCTAAAAGGGGTATATCTTATACAGACTTTTATATTACTTAAAGTGCTTCTCCATCAGCTCCGCACACGGAACCTCCGCCTGTAGTCTCGTGCACAACAGGAACACGCCGCTGAACTTCCTGTGAAGACTGTACGTCTCCTCCGGCGGCGGGGTGAGTCTCTCCCTCAGCATCAGTCCCATCTTGCTCTTCACCCTGGTGGTCACGTCCTGCTTGCTGAAGTCGTACAATGGCGACGTGAAGGGCTCGGCGAGCGTCAAGATGGACTCCACATGTGCGTCCACCATCTCCTGGGACTCTAGTCCCGTGAGGTACCCCAGCTTCTTGGAGTACTCAGCGACTCTCGCAGCGTCACGCCCCACCCCGGCTCTCAGACACTGGACGTAGTTGTGGATGAACTCGTCCCCGTAGCTTCTCGATGCGCCAAAGTCCAACAGCTCGATCTTCCCAGTCTTGTCGTTGTACAGGAAGTTGGCCCAGTTGGGATCCGTCTGCATGAACTGGAACTGTGCAATCTCACTCAAGCAGAGTCGCATCACGTGTGTGGCGATCCAGTTCTTCCTCTCCTGGTCCCATTCTCCCTGCGCAATCTCCTCGCCGTCCAACCAGTCCATCGTGATGACGTTCTCTGTGGTCAACGAGTCGTACACCTTGGGGACAACAAACACAGGGTCGTCCTTGAGCAACTGGCCAAACCTCTTGATACTCTCGGCTTCTCTTAGGAAATCACACTCCCACTTCAACTCCTCCCTGGCGTTCCCAATGGACTTCTCTGCAAACATCCCCTTGGGCAACAGCATCGAGGCACTCATGATGGCCAACAGCGTGTCCATGTCGGAGTCGATGGAGTCCTTCACGCCCGGGTACTGCACTTTAACAGCCACACGTTTACCATCCAGCGTAGTAGCACTATGGACTTGCGAGATGGACGCAGAAGCAACGGGTGTCTCGTCAAAGTGCTGGAATTTCCCCTTCCAATCCACACCCAAGTTGTCCCTCATGATCCTGTTCAACTGGCGAGGTGGCATGAAGTAACCTTGGTTCTGGACACTCTTGAGCAAGTCTGAGACTTCACGCGGCATGAAGGACTCGTCCTGGATCGAGAGCAGTTGTCCAACTTTCAACGCAGCTCCTCTCATCTTGCGCAGTTTGTCTCCCAACAACGACACGTTTCTCGAAGACAGTGCGGATTGTCTCAAGTTGGGTCTTTGTCCCGAGGCAACGGCCTTGAGAGAGTCTGCAGCGGCGTTGATCCCCATCGAGGTGGCGAGGTGGCCGTAGTGGAGGAACCGGGAGAGTTTGGAAGAGGGCATCTCTGCGTATCTGTCCTCTTGCACCTCTTGCACCTGTTTGATCTTGTTCTGGTTCTTAATCTTATCATCATCGTTTAGTCTTCTCGCGGAGGTGTGGAACTGTCTCTTCCCACTTGGGACTTGTCCGGTGTGTGCAGATGAAGATGGAGTACTCTTTTGTCTCAACTCCTGTGCCTTGCTCTGTAACTCTCCATACATCTCATCGTGTACTCTCAATGGCTTCGTGAGTCCCGAAGTCTTGTAGAAATCACACGCCTAGTCCCTGAGTAACGAGACAGACCCACTCACGACCTGGGACGCGGATCTCGTCACTGTGAGGACCTCGTACAGAACTTCACGTGGCAGCATTCCTCAGTATAAGTAACTAGTCCCTTCAATGGACTTTTCATTCACCATGTGAACTTTGAAGTCCCGTGATGGACAAAATGAAATAAAATGTCTATGTGTGGTGTACGGGTGTGTCCCTCTATCGCCATGATTTCGCGAACTTGTCCCTCAGCTCTCTCTCTCTTTCAAGTCCCGACTTGACATTTCGCCTCTCCAAAGGCAGCCAAACGTGTACATTGATAACGGTTTAAAGCGATAAAAGCACACACCAACAGGACTTAAAAATGGAGGGACTTTTCTTCAACATTGACAAGTGAGTTTGGTCTTTCTCTCAGTGCAATTCATATGTCCTGCTTACTAACCACAATCACCCTTCCAGCGGCTACATCGAAGGTGTCGTGCGTGGATACAGAAACGGACTAATCACCTCCAACCAGTACATCAACCTCACCCAATGTGAGACCTTGGAGGACCTCAAGCTCCAGCTCTCCTCGACAGACTACGGCAACTTCCTCTCCAACGTCCCTTCCCCACTGGCCACCTCCACCATCCAGGAAAAGGCCTCCGAGAAGCTCTACGCCGAGTTCAAGTACATCAGAGACCAAGCAGTCCAGCCATTGGCACAGTTCATGGACTACATCACCTACGGATACATGATCGATAACGTCGCTCTCATGATCACAGGCACAGTCCACGACAGAGACAAGTCCGAGATCCTCGACAGATGCCACCCACTCGGTTGGTTCGAAACCCTCCCAACACTCTCGGTCGCCACGGACATGGAATCCCTCTATCAAACCGTACTGGTGGACACACCGCTCGCCCCATACGTGAAGGACTGTCTCACCGCAGAGGACCTGGACGACCTGAACATCGAAATCATCAGAAACAAGCTCTACAAGGCCTATCTCGAGGACTTCTACCAGTTCTGCCTGAAACAGCCGGAACCAGCAGCCACCGTCATGAAGACCCTCTTGGAATTCGAAGCCGATAGACGTTCCATCAACATCTCCCTCAACTCATTTGGCTCCGGGCTCTCCGTGGAGGAGAGAAAGACGTTGATCCCACAGTTTGGTAAACTCGCACCATTCGCCGATATGCTCTCCAAGGCCGAGGACGTGGAACAGATTAGAAACGTGGTGGAGAACGTCTATGAGTACAAGTCCTTCTTCGACAACGTTGGAGGGAAGACGTTGGAGGACCACTTCTACAAGCTGGAGATGGAACTGTGCAGAGACGCATTCACCCAACAGTTCTCCGTTTCGACAATCTGGGCTTGGATCAAGTCCAAGGAGCAAGAGGTGAGAAACATCACATGGATCGCTGAATGTATTGCTCAGAACCAGAAAGATCGTATCACCAACTACATCTCTGTTTACTGAATTCCTTCTTTTCTTTCTTCACTTCTTTTTATAAAAGGTCATAAAATTCGTTACCAAAAAATATATATAAATACTAGCAAACATACTCTCATAAGCATCATCATTATTATCATCATCATCATCATCTCAAATCACAATCTCCACAATGTTCCCATGTGCAGTGCTCACATACGCAGATCTCGAGTTTGGTCTTGGCTTGATGGCAACAGCTGGTCCATTGTCACGGTACAGGTGGGCATTACGACACTGCGAGATGTCCAAGTATCTCAACGACACCAAGTTGGACAACAACGCATCCACACCTGCTCTGGTGACTCTCACACATCCCTTGATGGTCAATGAACGCAAGTTGCGCAAGTGGATGGAGATGGCCAACAACGTAGAGTCAGAGATGGCAGAGCCACAGAAGGACAAGTCCAAGTGGGTCAAGTTAGGACATCCAAGACAGATCACTTCAATGGAGACATCTGTGAGGGCACAGCAGAACGACAGGTCCAATTCTTCCAAAAACTGAGCGGAGCTGGCAATGGCAATCAATGACTTATCAGACAAGAAGGTACAATCGGTCATCTTAAGCTTCTTCAACTTTGGGAATGGTTGGTAAGCCCAGTAGGCGAATCCAGCATCGGTAATCGTAGTACATCTCGTGATATCCAATGACTCCAATCTGTCATTAGCGTGAAGGGCAATGTGGTACATCGAACGGTCAGTCAAATGCTTGCAGTATCCCAAGTTCAACACTTTCAAGTTTGGACAACCGGCAGAGGCATCGTTGGTAGAGATGCCGTCAAAGTCCTCCATACCAGGAACAGGATCGAACCCATCACCTTGGTAACTCACAGCTGGCAATCCAACACTGCTGTTCCCACGTGTCTTTCTCCATCCAATGATTCTCTCAATGACATCATCACGTACTTTACGACAGTTGGAGAAGTCCAACACCTCGATGTTACGACCGATGCTTGGCACCGCAACGTCCATGATGGCCATTGCACTCACCTCCCAAACGGAACTCATCTTGATCACCTGGATCGAACCACTCATACCGATCTCATTCACCATGTAGCAGAATCCAACGTCAGTCACGTGGAAACAGTTGGAGATGTCAATCACTTTAGGTCTTGAACCGACAAAATCTGTGATCTGGATCAATGCCTTATCATCAATCGAAGTGTTGTATGGTCTCAAGTCCAAATGCTCAAAGAATCCAGGTGCAACGTAGAGCAACTGTCTCCAACGACGACAGATGATTCTCAACTTCATCAACTCAGGGAGAGAAAGCATGGAGAAAACACGCAAGAGGAGACGATCAGGTAATGTACTTGTGCTCAAGACAGAGGAGCGACGACGGCCTGAGATACTGGCCAGTCTCAATCTCTTTGCATGGTTCATGTACTGGAATGGTGGGACTTGTCTCTGTGAAGCAGCGGTAGGGAAGGCATCTGCCAATGGTGGGACTGGGTTCATTGGTGGTGGATCCAGTGTAAGTGGGCCGGCATTGGCATCCAATGGGGAAGGGCATGTAGGTGACACTGATCTGAACGTACGCTTGCGGTTGAACTGTGAGAAGCTGGAGTCATCAAACTTGAATAGGCTGTTACCCATACTTGACGCGGAATGAGTGTTTTGTGGGACATCTCTGGACATGACGGAAGGTGGTTCCGAGGTCTCAGAGACAACCGAGCTGTCTCTAACTGTGAGTGGATGTGTTGGAGCTGGTTGGTATAGCTTGCTTCCCTCATTGAACGATGAAGAGGTAGAGGACTGGAAGCCTCTCCATTTACCGAATGGACTCTCATCGGAGAAAGAGGCAGTTGGAGTCACCGGTTCCACTTGATCCTTGTTCTTCTCACTTCTCTTGCTGGCGGTCTCTCTCATCTCATCACAGATTCTTGGGTATCTCGTGTACAAGTTTTCCAACTGATCACCAGTGACGATCAGGACATCAACGGTGGAGACTGTTCTGATATCAGCACTTCTCTCAATGACTGCGTTAGAGTCAGACAAGGACTGTAAGAATGCCATCTCACCGAAATACTGACCAGGGCCCAATCTTCCCAAGACTCTGTCGACTTTCTTGTCCTTATCGCCTTCAGAGGTGGAGAGCGAGATTCTCTTTGGATCCAACACTTCAACTTCTCCACTGACGATGAAGAAGATATCTCTTCCGAGTTCACCTTTCTTGACGATGTACTCGAATGGTTCGTATCTCATAGGTTCCACACCCAAGACCAGTTCATGGATGATAGCGGATGGTAAAAGTGTGAACATTGGCATACTTCTGAGGAAGTCACGCGTTGGGATAGAATGGTCAACGTTGTCATGGATCTGTGGTAATGATTCCTTGAGAGCCTCAGCTGGTGATAATGGACGGCTGTCTGCGTACTTCGGTGAGAATCTTCCAAATCCATCATGTTGTATCAGGTAAGGAGGGGATGGGGATCTCACTTTTGGTGGCACCGAAGGACCCGGCATAGCTGACACCGCTGTGGCCACTGCAGACGCCCTTGTGTCGATATCACTCTTGTCCATGATTGGCAGGTTGCTTGAGTTTGTGAGAATGTTTGTGACACCGTTACGTTTTCTCTTGTCCTGCATAGAGAGTCTTTCCTGTGCCTCATCTCTAATCATTCTCTCCACCGCTGGGAAGTCCGGCAACACTGCGTTGAAAGAGTCTGCAGTGAGCACACCAAGGAGCACCTTCGTTCTTGCAATCACGGTGGCTGTTCTTGGTCTGTTGAAAAGGATACCGATCTCACCGAAGAACTGACCAGCAACCAACTCGGCATGGACGGCTTCACCATCTGGGGAGGTCACAGCAACGGAACCTCTGAGGATCCAGTACATGGCCTTTGCCGGCTCACCAAACTTGACGATGTACTCTTGTGCGTGGACAGTCATGAGTTGGAGTCTTGCAGCGATGGCCTTGTGGAACGCCTGTGGTGCGTTCTTGAAGAGTGAGAACCTGCTCAGCTTCTCCAAGAGTTGTGGTGGCATCTGGTGCGAACGAGGGTATTCGTCTTCGTCCTCGTCCTCTTCTTCTTCTTCTTCTTCCTCGTCTGTATGTGTTGTGGTATCTTGTAATCGTGTCTTGCGTAATGTTCTCGGTTCAGCCTCTGGTGTGCTGGGCGTTGTCGATGAAGGTGTCTACAATCCTCCTACTGAGCCCTCCCGTGAGAGAACGCCAGCATCCTCCCGCAGTGACTGACTCGAGCTGTGCAGTGGATCCGCCTCTTTCAACTCATACTCGTGGTTGAGCGGCGAGGCGGGCAGTGTGGTTCGACTTGTATCTGATGAGACTGTTGACCGGCGGCTATTTGAGAGAGGGTTGCTCTGTGGGGATGGCTCGCTATCTGAACGGGCAGCGAGCGGGGAGGGCCGCTGGGGTTTCGTGTGGCGGTTATTGCCTCTCATGTTGATATAGATATACGTTCTCTGATGCTCTGTGTGCTGTGCTGTGCTGTGTGTTGTGTGTGGCGTGAGCTGGGGGGAATCTGTTGAGTGGAGCCTGTCAGAGATTGTGTTCGGCGGTAAGGAAAATAGTGGGAAAACGAGGCTAGAACGGTGGATGTGTTGAATATATGCGAGTGACTAGCTTTCTCTGGTGTATGGAATAGAGGATAGTGGTTGTGTGCGATGAAGGTGTAGCTCCTAAGCTCAAATTTTTACTTGACAAGTTTCCCTTCCCACACAGGAAAAAGGTGGAGCGGACTTGGTTTTGGTGGAAGGAAGGAAGGCCGTGATGTTTTCTCGAAAATTGCCCACTTCCCAGCGGAACATTTTTTCCATCATGCGGGCCGGCGTGGGTGGGAGCGCCACTGCGCAAGTTGGCCCTAAGTTGGTCATGAGGCGGGCAGGGCAAAAGGCTGTGGCAGCTGTGAAGACTGGAGATCTGCGCGTAGTCCGAAGTTCGAACTTCTGGAGTGAGTTGGAAAGTACTGGAAAGTGCTGGAAGGCGCGGATTCCCGCTGGGTTACGCCCAATACGGGCCCGCTCAGCGCTGGTGCAGAACTCGGTTGAGACACACATGGTACCAACCTTGTGCCCAACCCGCCACTACTAAGCAACTAATGAGCATTGTGATGAGACACGTAAGCAGAAAGGAATCGAGTAGGCAGCCTACATACTCTTCGGCGGGAGCAGACTAGTCCTGGGCTGGAATGTGACCACTGACCAATGAGGACGTTTTGTACGAGCCTCTTCCTCCCCCTTCTTCTTGACAAAATCTGATTCTTAATCCCCGTGAGGCATGTTCGGATATTAAAAAAGGCAGCAGTGTACGCCTTCTCCGCATAATTAAGGCAGACGGCAGAAGAAAGTCGGAGTTGCAAGTATCAAGCACCCCGTACTAGCTTGCACGGCGAACATTACTTCTCAACTCTCCACCAATTTTGACTCTTGACGCCTGTATTATTTGCATTTTGGAATTGAAAACGCGGAGATGCGGAGATGCCTCTATGATAACATTCAACAAGTTACAACCCATCTGTCAAACTGTCCACTCCAGCTGTGTGAAGCAATTGCAGCTTTGATTGATGCCAGATTCGGGATACTTTCGAAAATTCGCGCATGATCAAGTTTTTCTTACTTGTATCCCATACAACCTATTGGTTTGGGACACACACTGACAATCCTTTACAACCAAGTTGGTACGAACACTTTCATAGTCACTGACAGACAATCTTGATGGTTAATCATTGACATAACCACTCAGAAGACTACATATAAAAGGGATTGACACTTCTTTTATTTGCTACCTTTCCCCTCAACACTGACAGTTGTATATAGAAAGGAAGAGACTCTTTAATCAACATCTACGTTACTATTATCTTAAGTGTCGAGATATCCTATAGTAACCCTCATATTACGTGCCTTACTTATTGATCACTCTATTACTAAGAAAGGTACATACTCTTCTGCAAGTGCCAAGCAGATGTTTTCGTCAGTCTAAGAAATTTTTCTCTCAAGCTTGAAGCTACTATAGATAGCACTGATCACTTTTTTCTGTAGTTACTATAGTTGTGCCAGTGTCTGAGTGTGACGCAGTTGGCTAAAATTCGGTGCCGCATTGATAGCTGCTCTCAGGTTTGACTAGCAAATTCTACGATATTCCTATACAGACCTGATCCGCGGCTGCTAGGCTGCTAATTTCAGATTGTATAGTGCCATATACGGCCAAGAGCAAACTGTAGATATCGCTTATCTGAATTTTGAATCCCCCATGACAAGCTTCTCGGGTATCTTGGGTGTCAATTGATCGGTTGGGGAATCATTGCCCTTCGTTGATCTGTTTTGATATATCATTCTAGAGCCTAACCTAGCAATTGATGATCATCCTATAGTATACTACGTGCTTACTCTGAAAAGAGGCCATCTCCCAGGCTGCAAAGTTCGGATGCAATCCTGTTCCGCAGTATGGTAGATCAGAGACATTTCAGTCTAGAACCGGTTTCAGGAGCTTGGAGCCTTTTCAGTCTTAATTCTGTCGTCGTATCATGTGACCATCGGAGAATTCTGCTGTCAAATTTTCATCTCACCGCCTTGCAAGTTGCAAGTTTATGCTGCTTCCATAGAGAAAGTGGAGGTGAAGAGAAGCGTAACAGATGTGGACAGTCTCAGATTCGCGCTAAAGACGCATTGACATGCAGCGAATTATGCGCGGGATGCATATGATCACCAGGTATCGGAATTCCATCACCTAGATGTGGTCAATGAGCTGGTTATGAGAACTGGGCAGTGGGGAAGAGCTAGCAACAACTTGCAACTTGCAAAGACAATTATACACTTCTAGGGCTGAGCAGAACGATAGGAGAGCTAAATCAGTGATACGTCATAGAGCTACAATTCAGCATTAGTATATCCAAGTATGGTAGAGATTCGATGCTATTTGGTGAATCTAGAGCGTGCGCCACAGAAGGTATATAAGGGGAGGTTCTAGGTGATGATAACCCTAGTGATACTAGCTAAGAAAGGATCACCAGCCATGATCATCATCTACATATGGGGTGATGAGGCCATATGAGGATATGAGGTCATGACTATCCATGTTCGCTCCCACTTTCGTACAGCTTGGTGGCGGTTGTCTATCATGTGATCAATGAACCCTCTCATCCACGATAAGTCCTTGATCAGAACTCCTTGAAATCATAGGTTCAACAGCTCCAATTTCCGCTTTTACGCCATCTCTAGTCTTTACCTCTCCGCTCGACAGATTTGATTTCCGATAGTAGTCATTAGTAATTGACTGAAGAGACGGCTATGGCCTATGTAGTATGTATGTACTACGTATATTGTTCAGCACCCAGTTTACCCCACAGCTAAGGTAAGTCATATATACGCTTTCCTGTCCTACGACCCTACGACTACGTACGTAACTAGACTCCTAGAGGCTGGCACCATGATAAATCGTACGATACGTGCACGTGATTGAGGATCTCAATGATGATCATGTTCGTAAAGTATAAACCGGGTATCGAGTTGGCCATTTCTAGTACATCAGACGCAGAGTTGTCTCTGAAATATGCACGCTTTAAATCAGGGAGAGTGAAACGAGAAGGAGCACA
Source organism: Petasospora meyerae (assembly GCA_030462915.1). NCBI lineage: Eukaryota > Fungi > Ascomycota > Saccharomycetes > Phaffomycetales > Wickerhamomycetaceae > Petasospora > Petasospora meyerae. Next base: position 26,528 of record JAKVQR010000190.1, on the reverse strand, counting down.
AAAGGTATGGTTACTAGTATATACTACGATGTCAGACAATCTACGACAAACTGTAACAATGGATACCCCAACCCCCAACTGTACTCTGTCAGGGCTCCCCGGGTTCTTCCATAGTATATAAGGGTTGTTATCTCCGGTTTACGCCCCGGAATTGAGTCGCCAATCCATACGCTCTCGTAAATAAGCTGAGTCTTGATCTTCTCTTCCACGTTACGCAATGCTTAGATTCTAGGATCATCATCTCAACTTCCAGGTCCCCGAAGACAATGGAACGTCATTTCTACGTCACTCGCCTACGTGTGTGTGTGTGTGTGTGTGTGATCATCTTTAAGCTTTCTGTATTACACGATCACTTCCATATCAGAACTTGTAGTCGCTGAAGAAGCTGTACTTCTCCAACTCGTCGCCCTTGACGGCATGCACGGTTCTCACATACGTCTTGGAGGTCAACACCAGCTCGTTGTAGAGCAAAAACTCCGGACTGGTTGGCAACACCGTGGATGGATGAACAAGCACGTCCTGACCATCCACCGTTCTATAACCCTTACCGCACTTGATGGCCACCTGCATGAAGAACCCACACAACAGCGCACGTGTGATGTTCTTGTAGAACTTCTTGTCCTCCATCGGCGTGGAGTTGAGTGGGATGTCGTACGTCTCCATGAGTCTTGCAAGTTGTTTTCTGATGTTGAGCGACTGGTTCAGGGTTCTGTAGGAGACGTAGTTGTCACGGCACCACTGTTGCAATCCGCCTTGCTCCTTGGCCTCTAGGAACTCGTTGAACACGTTGAGGAGCGTCACGAAGTCTCCACTCTGGTCTGCGAATTGCAACTTGGCCTCGTCGGCGTATTTTCTGGCACTGGCAGGTCTCACAAACACGTTTGGAACGTTGAGCAAAGACACGATGGTGAGCATCTCCTCAGAGACTTTGAAGTCAGCGGACCCGATGAGCATCACGGCGAGCAACGGGTCCAACGGGAAGTTTGAGGCCAGTCTACCCAACGCGGTCAGCTCACCTTCGTCGTCCAACACGGCAAGGTAGTTGAGCTCCTCCAACGCTCTCATCATGGTCTCCGGGGCTGGTGGGTCCATGAAGTCGAAGTGCACCAAGTCGTCCACGCCGACTTTCTTGAGGAGGAGCACCACAGAGGACAGGTTGCATCTCAGAATCTCCGGGTATGTGGTCTCGATAAGTTCCTTCTTATAGGCCTCCTCGGTGTAGAGCCTGAAGCACTTACCGGGTCTGGTACGACCGGCACGACCGGCTCTCTGCTGGGCACTGGCCTTGGAGATGGGCGACACGAGCAACGACTCCACTCTGATACGCGGGTTGTACACCTTCTGCTTGGAGAAACCCGGGTCGACCACGTACACGATACCATCGATGGTCAACGAGGTCTCTGCGATGTTTGTGGAGATGATCACTTTTCTGCCCGGACGGCCGTTGTAAGGCTCAGGTGCCGGCTCGAAGATTCTCTGCTGCTGGTTTGGCGGGAGGGAACCGTAGAGTGGGTACACTGCCAACGGACCACACCCCTGTTCTCTGACAAGCTGGTCGGCCTCGAGGGAGATCTTCCTGCATGCGTCCTCGATCTCCTCCTCACCGGTCAGGAACAGCAGGATGTCACCCTCGGGCTCTGTGGCGTGGATCTGCAGCACGGTTCTCATGGCGGAGTCGAGGTAGTCCTTCTGGTACTCCGGGGTGTAGTAGATCTCCACCGGGTGGGTTCTACCAGGCACGGCGAGCAAGGGGGCGTCGTTGAAGTAGGACTGGAACTTCTCCGCGTCCAACGTGGCGGACATGATGATGATCTTCAAGTCCGGTCTTCTCTGTGTGATCTGCTTGAGGAGACCCATGAGGATATCCGTGGCCAGCGTACGTTCGTGTGCTTCATCGAGGATGATCACGGAGTAACGCTTCAAGTCGTGGTCCTCCATCGCCTCTCTCAACAGCATACCGTCGGTCATGTACTTCAAGATGGTCTTGTTGGAGGTCTTGTTGTCGAATCTGATGTTGTAACCCACCTCCTCGCCCAATTGCACGTCCAGCTCGTCGGCAACACGGGCAGCAACGGACATCGCAGCAACACGACGAGGCTGCGTACACACAACCTGGGTGCCCTTCAAGTGTGGGAGGTCGTCGTACAGCACAAACTGTGGGATCTGCGTGGTCTTACCGGAACCGGTCTCACCGACGAACACCATGATCTGTGTGGACTGGAAGATCTTGAGGAACTCGTCTCTCTGTGCATGGACGGGCAAGTCACGACGCACTCTGAGGATGTCGCAGTACTTCTTGGTGAACTTCTGGCCCGTGAATGGGTTCACGTCGCCGGACTCGAGCTTCTCCGCCTGCGCTGCGGTGGTCTTACCTGGGATCATCCCGGCAAACTCGCCGCCGTTGTGGAACTCGAGTGGTGTCTCTTCAACAAGGTGAGGATGCAACTTCAACTCCTCCTCTGCTCTCTCGGCGACTTTCTCTGCGGCGGAGACGTCCACGATTCTCATCTTCTTGCTGGCCTTCTTCTCCTCGGATGATCTCTTGTGCTTCTTCTCGGAGCCCATTGTGGTGATATATATATATATCGCTGGGTGTGGTGGTTATATATATTCAGACAAGAGATATATAACAACACAGATATATAGCCCGATGAGATGTGTGTAAAATTTTAGAAGGGGGAGAAAACAGATGTCTGTGTGGTGTCCGGGTGTTTTCCTTCCCGCGAACCCGTGCTGGAGGTCCGATCAGCACAGCTACGATACAACAGCCAACAGAGATGCCAGGGTGGTTGGTATCGGGCAGTTGGTTGTACTCAATTAGATCAATTAAAATGACTGCAACTGAGACCGAGATTGATCTGTCAGCACTCGATGGGCTTCTCCAGGAACTCTCCTCTGGATTGTCCCCATCGGTCGCTTCTTTACTCGAGGACAAGGAACTACACTCACAACTACTCCTCTATCTCAATGACATCAGTGGGATCGATTCCACGGAGTATCTCTCATCTGCTCCACCGAACCCCGGGATGGACTCCTCTGTGGATCAAAGAACACTCGTCCAGGACATTGCCGAGCTCGAAGCCGCACAAAGAGCAGTCGACACACAGTTGAAGAACGTGATTGTCCAATCCCAACAACAGATCGTTAACAGTAAGACACAGTTGGCAATGGCCATCTCCAGTTTCCAGAACGAGTTCAACTCACACGTCACACATCTACGAACTGCTTTCCACGAGGACGAGCTGGAGATCAACGGAGATGACCAGGACGCTGTGGATGTGGATCTACAAGAACTCGAAGCGGATTTGGAGCCCCAGATGGACAACAACAACACCAATGGATCCCATCAATCGCTCAAGTCTTTGGTTTCCCGTATCAAACACTTGGATACCACACACACTAACAAATCCCTCTCTGTGATCTTGGAGAACATGGAACAAATTATCAGCATCTTGGAGTTACCCACCCTCACCGCCACGTGCATCAAAGCCGGCTACTACGCCGAGGCATTGGAGATCAGCTCATACACCAGAAGACTCGCCATCAGATTCCCATAGAGCGAATTGATCAAGCATGTGGAGTTGGGGATCCAATCGGAAATGTCACAGATGCTCATTGGACTGATCCGTCTGTTAAGAACCAACTTGAAACAATCATCAATGATCAAGATTGTGTCGTATCTCAAGAGAATCCAACCGTTCAGTGCCTCGGATGATTGTGATGATCAGTTGAAAAGGGTGGTGTTGCATGCGAGATACCAGTTTGTTAAGTACGAGTTGGACTCGTTGACCCCGTTGAAGGAGAACAAGTTGTATGAGAAGCATATCAAGAGAAGTATTGAAGTTATAAGAGAGCATGGGTTTGGGTCTGTGATGGCGTATAAGAACATCTTCCCGGATACAATGGACTATGAACTCAGACCAGTGGAGTTTGAAGTGGAGGAGGAAGTTATTCCAGAGAGTGCAGAAGATGAGGTCAAAGAGGAGACTCAAGAAGAGGTTAAGAAAGATGCTGAGGAAGAAACTAAGGAAGATACCTCTGAGGAGACGACTGAGGAGAGTGAGGACAAGACAGAAGAGGTTGAAGAAGGCATTAAGACAGATACCGAAACTACGGATGTAACTCAGGAAGAGCAAGAAGACGAAGCCAAAGAAGAGACTGAAACTGAGAAAGAAGACAATGTAGAGGAGGTTGAAGAAGCCAACACTACACTACAACCTCAGAAACCTGTCTACATCAAACCTACCAGTGAAAGATCCCCCTCCAACATCCTTCTCTTCGACTTTGTCAAACACATCATCCAAGAACTCATGCAGTGCATTGCCTCATCAATCACACACATTGAAGAAAACGCTATCCGTGATGGTATCTTGCTACAGCTGATCTACTGCTCACACTCAATGGGACGTATCGATCCTAATTTCAGTGATTTGATGACCTGTTTGGTGTTGAATTGGAAAGAGGATGATCGGTTTGTTGTCGATCGTAAGGCGTGGTTGGCCGCTGTGGAGAGACAAAGAGAGCTTTCCAAGACTCTGGGGAGCCGGTGATATATAACCCTCAGTGATATATCAATCTGGATATATTATAACCCACGGTAGTCTGATATATCGAATAACAAAATTATTATTACACCGGGGTCATATAACCCTCGAACCTTTCCCTTTATATGGCTCTCGTATTTCTGTACCTCTCATGTGTTGCGTTACCCGAGCAACCCATGTGTGGGAAAATTTCAGTTGTGGGCAACACCACTTTGCTGCCTGTCGAAACACACCCAGCGGTTTAAGCCTCCATTTGCTCACCGTCCATCGTGGGAAGACAACTAGACTTCAATTGCTAAAGACCATACATCCATCACCAATTGGTATAACAGGAACATCTGACTGTTGTTGTACTTGGGAATATGAGCGAAGTAAGTTTGTCTTGGTTGTATGGAAGCGGCGGTACCAACGTGTGATAGTATCGCTGCACAGCCCATAAACAAAAACCTCAGCAGAACAACAACAACTAACAAGAAGAACAGAAGCAACCAATTCCAAGTGAGAAACCCGCAGTCGAGGCCCAACCTAAGCGTGAAAGGTTCCCCTGGGAGGCAGTGGGAGGTTTCAACGAGGGTAAGAGCTTCGACAAGTCCTTCATTGTGACATCCAATGCCATCAAGACGTTCATCTCCGAGACCTTCCATGGCGATTACTACTGGAACACAGGGATTGTGATTGGAATCTGTTTCTTCTCCTGGCTCGCTGCCAAGTGGAGATACGGCTTCTTCGGTCTCGTGTTTGTCCTGTTGTCCGCCTCGTCGGTGTACAGAGCAGAGTACCGTCGTTTTGAGAGAAACGTGAGAGATGACATCCAGAGAATTGTGAGTGCTGACAGAGTGGAGAGCCAGTTCGAGTCCATGGAATGGCTCAACTCCTTCCTCGCCAAGTTCTGGGTCATCTACATGCCTGCGCTGTCCGAGACCGTGCTGACCATCGCCAACGACACCATGAAGGACATGGCTCCGGGCTACGGTATCGACGCGTTGACCTTGGACGAGTTCACGCTGGGTACAAAGCCACCGCGTATCGACTCTGTGAAGTCGTACACCAAGAAGGGCAAGGACGTTGTCGAGTGGGACTGGGAGTTCTCCTTCACCCCGAACGACACCTCGGACATGACCAAGAGAGAGATTGACAAGAAGATCGACCCAAAGGTTGCGCTCGGTGTCAGGGTCGGTAAGGCCATGGTGTCCAAGAACCTGCCTATCCTTGTGGAGGACATGTCCGTGTCCGGCAGAATGAAAGTGACCTTGAACTTGTCCCTCAACTTCCCGCACATCAAGATTGTCTCCTTGTCCCTTCTGGAGCCTCCAAAGATTGACTTCTCCTTGAAGCCAGTCGGTGGAGACACGTTCGGTCTGGACATCATGTCCCTTGTCCCGGGTCTGTCCACGCTCATCACCACGCTCATCAACACCAACGTGGGCCCAATGCTCTACGCACCAAACCACCTGGACATCGACGTGGAGGAGATCATGGCTGCCCAGTCGAACGATGCCATCGGTGTCGTTGCCGTCACGCTCAGGGGCGCCAGCGAGTTGAAGGACAAGATCAACGCGTATGTCCAGCTCCACACGGACTCAGACCCATCGATGAGTGTCCGCACGGAGGTCAAGGCCAAGACTAAGACCCCACGCTGGAACGACACCAAGTACATCCTGGTGTCGAAGTTGCAGCAGAAGATCCACTTCGACGTGTACGACTTCAACGTCCAGAAGAAGAAGGGCGTGCTGTACGGTTCCACGTCGTTTGAGCTGGACGACTTGATGCAGAACGACTCCCAGCACGACATCAACACCGCGTTGGAGATTGCCGGGAAGAAGAAGGGCCTGTTCAACTACGACATCCGCTGGTTCCCAGTGATGCAGAAGGAGACTGGCAACACCGAGTCGGACTCCAAGGAGGTGGACATGCCGGACTCGGAGGTGGGTATCTTCAAGTTCACCCTCCACCAGGCCAAGAAGCTCGACATCAGAAGCTCCATCACGGGCCAGTTGAGTCCATTTGCTGAGTTGTACATCAACGACAAGCTCGTGAAGAGGTTCCGTACTCTGAAGCGTGCCAATGAGCCATCGTGGGAGGAGTCCGTGGAGCTTCTTGTGAGTGAGAAGTCCTTCAGCAAGGTCAAGCTCGTGATCAAGGACAACAGCGGCAAGGACGGCAGAGAGATTGCCGTGTTGGAGGAGGCATTGGACACCTTGGTGTTTGACACTTCTGACGGCAACGACATCTTCTCTCTCTCGTCCCAAGGTGAGGTGCGTCTCTCTGCTGTGTGGAAGCCTGTCTCTCTTTCCGGTGTCTCTGCCTCTGCCAACTACGTCCAGCCTATTGGAGTTGCCAGATTGCACATCAGAGACGCCTCCGACTTGCTCAACTTGGAGACTGTCGGCAAAGTGGACCCATACGTCAAGGTGCTTCTCAACAACAGACTCAAGTACCAGACCGGATTCCACCCAGACACGTGTGACCCAGTCTTCAACGAGGTTGTGTATCTCCCAATTGTCTCCCAGGGCCAACACATCTCCCTCGAGGTCATGGACGACCAGAACTTGGGCAAGGACCGTCCGTTGGGTGTGTGCAACATTGCTGTCTCTGAGTTTGTGAAGAAGAACAGCGAGGGAGCGTACATGTTCCTCAATGGCGACGACAAGGTGTTGTCCTCGTATCTCCAGGTGAAGAACAAGAGACCAAAGGGTACCATCCGCTACTCCGTCTCGTTCATCCCTTCGATCCCAGTGTACTCCGTTGCTGAGCTGGACGAGTTGAAGACCAAGGAGGAGAAGCTCGCTGAGAAGAAGAAGACCCAGCAGTTGGAGATGGAGCAGTGGGAGGCTCTGTATGAGAAGAGCAAGCAGGACTACGAGTGGGTCGAGGTCGAGGACGTGGACGACCTGGGAATCTCCAAGAAGGAGAAGATGCCCCTCGAGCAGTTGCTCACACACAGATCCGGTACTCTTGGTGTGCACATCGCCGGCGGTAAAGTCTCCAAGGCTGACAGCTACATCCAGCTGCTTGTGGACGACGTGGCCTCTCCATCGTACGTCTCCGGTAGAACAAACGGCCGTGTGGTGAACCCAGAAGTTGGCGATGCGTTCATCCGTGACTTGCCAAACTCCAGAATCATCTTCAGACACACCAAGAAGCAACAGGTGAAGGACGCGGACCAGATTGTGAGCGAGACCTCTTTCAAGACCATCGACCTGTTGCAGAAGTGCTTCTACAAGCCTCAGACCATCACCATCGGGTCTGGGACTCAGATCTCCGTGACGATGGAGTACGTCCCATCCGCCATCAAGCTCCCACCTTCAGAGACGATCTTGGACACGGGAAGAGCCAAGGTCGAGATCATCGGTGCCGAGGGTGTTGCTGCCGCTGACCGCAGTGGTAAGTCCGACCCTTACTGTGTGCTTGCAGTGGGTGAGGTGCAGCTGTTCAAGACCAAGACCGTGAAGAAGACTCTAGACCCGGTGTGGAACGAGACCACCACGATCCCGGTCCCTTCGAGATCCAGATCCGCCATCAAGCTGCAAGTGTGGGACTGGGACAGAGCGGGCAAGAACGAGATTATCGGTGAGACCGTGTTTGACATTTCGCACGTCAAGGCCGAGTCCGTGGAGGAAGTGGAGTTCCCATTGCAGCCCCAAGGTGTGGTCAAGTGTAGAGTAACCTTCATGCCTGAGTACATCCGTCCAGTTGTCGGCGAGAAGGAGTTCGGGTTGGGTTTCGCCTCTCTCGCAGGTGCGCCTCTCAAGGGTGTTGAAGGTGTGGCCAACTTGGCTACTGGAGGAGTCGGTGCTGTTGCCGGCGGTGTGGGCCACGTTGGTAAAGGTGGTGCCTCGCTGATCAAGTCCGTGCTTGGTGGTAAGAAGAGCAAGGCCTCCATGGACACCGACAGACCATCGATGGACGACATGCGTTCTGTGAGATCCAACACTACGGGAACTCCTTCCTCGGCCTTGGGTTCTCCAATGCAGCACAAGAGATCTGAGTCGACCTCGATGAACTCCACCTTCACCGCCGCTGCTAGAGGTAAGAGATCCACACAGGGCCAGCTGATCATCCACTCCGGTGCCAACTTGGGTAAAGAGGCCCAGTTGAAGGTGTCGCTCGCCATCAACGGCAAACTCAAAGAGATCTACCAGACCAAGAACGTCAAGGCCAGTAACGGTGCCATCAGATGGGACGAGAACGTGACCTTCGATGCTCCAAAGGAAGCTGAAGTGGTGTTTGGCGGTGTTGTCCACCACACGTTCTCCAAGGACCAGGAGCTGGGTACCGCTAAGATCAGACTCTATGAGGTCATTGACAGTCCTCGTGACATCACTTTGAACTTGGGCCAGGGTTCCATCATTGTGAGCTTCAGATACAGTCCAGAAGTGGAGTCCTCTACTGAAACACCTCCACCCGCAGGTTGGTGATGTATTTGTAATATAGTTTTAAGCAAAAGAATCAAGGTATGATACGTTGGATGTGTCAAGATTGTAGATTCTGCATGATACCGTCGTAAATGATTCTGATTAAATTTTTAGGCAGTGCACGTGATAAGCACGTGAGTGTCAGGTACAGCTGAACTAATTTGAATCATGCGATAAGACCTAGCTAGCTTTAGATCTGGAACGACTGGCTGTTGTACGGAAATAGGAAAGTAAGCATACTATACACACATTCTGATATTGCCATTCAGACTAGTATAACGACGTTGTAGACCCTGCGGCGTTATAAGGGCTACAACTTTGGTAGATAATATGGAGGAGGGATCAACCAAGCTGTTCACCTGCTAGTATATATAAGCCGGCTATACGCCCACCATACATGGTTATTCTAGCCTTTTTCGCAGCAATCGGGAATCGTAGACTAATATCGAGCTTCTCAGAGTGTTTTAAGCCCAGATTCTACCACTCTTTAGTCTAATTTCTTATCGTCTGTAGTGCTTTATGGTATACTCCACGATAAGCAGTGAGCCTATCACAAACACCCAAACATCTCTTCAGCTTCACGCTCCCAAAGTCTCAGCTCGCTGTGACTGTTGTTTGATTTTGTGTGCGTCGCGCCCACTAGCCATTATATGTGTCCCCAACCGCCTTCTTAGTCTGTCGTTTACGCCGCCCCCATACCCAAGTTGCCGCGCTCCTGTGTATATTTCAGAACCGACTCCGACCGCCTGAAGATACACCCACACACCACCTGCCCTACGACTCCCGAATCGCGCCCTCACAGACCGATTCCCACCAATTCACCACAACGGAAAGGCCATACAGAAAGGCCCTTTGGTTAGTGTATAGTGCAGGATCTCTTTTGGTTTAGAAAAGATCACCAAATCACATCAAAATGAGCGCTCAATTGGTACGTCGAAAGAGCTACGAGCGAGGAGTTATCATCACATACAAATGTCATGTCTTTATGCCCCTATTTGAACCTCCCCATACGTGAAGAAGTTTTGTTTGGTCGTCCGTCCTCGACAAGTGAAAAGTTTCCATCCACCACGGGCCAACAGAAGAGGGTGAAATTATTGTCCCTCAACGCAACGCCATATGAAAGACTCCGAAGAGGAGATATATGGATGTTATAAAGAGGAGTCTGAGGTCATATTGGAGTCAGCTATATTGCATCCCCTATCATATATACCTACGGAAGGCCATATGTCCATATCAAAGACACCAGAGATCTTCAACACATATGATGGAAATAATGGCAATATGGAGACCCACATCTGGACATACTTATGGAAACGTGGCATATAAGAAACCCCCCGAGGACATATCGAAAGACATCCATGATAACTCCCAAATGCTCAAATTCGAACCAACATCCCAACAGAGTTACTAACACCCTAATCCAGGCTCCAAAGTGGTACCCAGCTGAGGACCTCCCAGTTGCTAAGAAGACCAGAAAGACCCAGCGTCCTCAGAAGCTCAGAGCTTCTTTGGTCCCAGGTACCGTCTTGATCTTGTTGGCTGGTCGTTTCAGAGGTAAGAGAGTTGTCTACCTCAAGAACCTCGAGGACAACACTCTTTTGGTCTCCGGTCCATTCAAGGTCAACGGTGTCCCACTCAGAAGAGTCAACGCCAGATACGTCATTGCCACCTCCACCAAGGTTGACGTTTCCTCCGTCGACGTCTCCAAGTTCGACGTTGCTTACTTTGCCCGTGAGAAGTCCGCTAAGAAGTCCAAGTCTGAGGCTGAGTTCTTCGGTGAGGAGCAGCCAAAGAAGGAGATCAAGGCTGAGCGTGTTGCTGACCAGAAGACCGTCGATGCTGCTTTGCTTGCACAGATCAAGGAGACCCCACTCCTCAAGCAGTACTTGGCCGCCACTTTCTCCCTCAAGTCTGGTGACAGACCACACCTCTTGAAGTTCTAAGATTGATGACAACCCCCTCCCCCTTCACACAACTTGTATAATTTTGTTCGAGTAATGAAGAATGAAGCTATTCGTTTGTTATTTGAGATTGTGATTGTAGTTCGATTGTAGTGTGCTATATGGAGATGGGCTGTGGTGATATATCAGCTTGCTTAATATCAATGATGGATATCGATGTGACCCTTTGTACATATAACCTCTCATGATATATAACCTGGGTATGGATATATATCAACCAGAATGATTTCAACACATCTATATAACCCCTAGCTATATACCCACGTTGCCCCGGTAGCGCTCCAAGCTCATCGCTCCCTCCGAAAGGGGAAATGTCAAAAGAAATGTTCCCAGAAAATTTTAAAGTGCCTACATAAGGCCGGATTCCCGCACACACACTTAACGCTTAACGCTTAACTATACTCTTGTAAATCCCATACATCAACAACCCATACACACACATCACAATGTCTGGTCTCTTGCCATTGGCTTCCTACAACTTGGCCATCCAGCCATACGTCCCAACTCAGGCCATTGAGTCTGATTTGCCAATCACCGTCAGAATCACCATGGCCGCCATCGACCCTGAGTCTCTTGATGATGACGAGCAGCCATCCACATTGAGAATCCTCAAGTCTTCCAAGCTTTTGGACTCTGACGACGAGGACTTCTCCGACTCTGAGGACGACGAGGAGCACGACCACGACCACGACCACGACGATGAGGAGGAAGAGTCCGAATCCGATGATGACGAGGAGATGAAGGAGGAGCAGGAGAGTGGCGATGAGGAGGACGACAGCGAAGACGACGATGAGGAGGAGGATGATGACGATGACGTCTCTGAGTTCGTCGTGTGTACGCTTTCCCCAAAGACACAGTACCAGCAGACCTTGGACATCACAATCTCCCCTGAGGAGGAGATCTTCTTCGTCGTTACCGGTTCATATGCTGTTCACTTGTCTGGTAACTTCATTGAGCACCCATTCGACAACGAGGATGACTTCTCCGACGAGGACTCCGAGGACGACTCCGAGTTCGACTCCGATGAGTACGACTTGACCCCAGATGAGGATGAGATTGTTGACATCAACGACTTGGAGGATGAGGACGACGTTGAGGGTAAGATTGAGGAGCTCGTTGAGGAGGACGAGAAGAAGCAGAAGGCCCAGAAGGAGTCCAAGAAGGAGTCCAAGAAGGAGTCCAAGAAGGAGTCCAAGAAGCGCCAGGCTGAGGAGCCAGCTGAGACTGAGTCCAAGCCAGAGGCCGTTAAGGAGACCAAGAAGCAGAAGAAGGCTAAGGAGAAGGAGGAGAAGAAGTCCGTGCAGTTCAGCAAAGAGCTCGAACAGGGCCCAACCAAGACTGAGGAGAAGAAGAAGCCAGCCGTCAAGACATTGGCCGGTGGTGTGACCATCGAGGACCGCACTGTCGGTAAGGGTCCACAGGCCAAGAACGGTAACAGAGTCGGTGTGAGATACGTTGGTAAGTTGAAGAACGGTACTGTCTTCGACAAGAACACCTCTGGTAAGCCATTTGTGTTCGCTCTCGGTAAGGGTGAGGTCATCAAGGGCTGGGACATTGGTGTTGCCGGTATGGCCGTTGGTGGTGAGCGTCGTATTGTGATTCCAGCTCCATACGCCTACGGTAAGAAGAAGCTTCCAGGTATCCCAGCCAACTCCGAGTTGACCTTCGACGTCAAGTTGGTCTCCTTGAAGTGATTCTTATGCTGACGATCCTATAAGAACCTGAAAAAATAATCTCTAATGTACGCTATCTAGGATGTAAATGGGTAATCGTAGTCAGGTCAAGGCTCTTAGTGTCTAATAATGAGACTAGCTATATATGTGGTCTCAGTCCCGCCCCTAGTCTTGTCGTCTTATCGTCTCATCGAGCTGGGACTCATACAGCCGTCGTATAGACTAGTCTCGTTTCCCCCAATAAATTTTCCAGCAGCACCAGTTGGCGCGAACGCATCGATCTTCAACAATTCGAACAAATTACGCGTAACGAAAGAGGAATCCCAACATCGAACGATTAATTACCGTCGATTCCCACTACAAGCAGCTTGAAGGACACTTGTTGATCTGCAATTCTGTGCGTCCGTTGCAGCCACTCATAGCGCCCTGTTTTCTTTCCTTTACCGCTCGTTGGAACCTCTCCACTTCCTCGTTTCCCTCCCTCCGTTCTCCCTCCTCCATCGCCTCACCTGAGTCCATTCTCGTCGCATCTTCACCGCCCTATCCATACACTCACAAACCAAGGACATAATGTCGTCCGTGCTGAATGCCCCATTCAAGGGCCTCGCTACCGTGTTGGCGCTCGTGGGGAAAGTCACCGCCCGCCATCCTATCCACACGCTGGTCCTCACATCCCTCGCTGCCGCCGTGTGCTATCTCAACCTCGTCCAGCTCTACTACGTGTCTGAAGGTTTCAGCTACGATGACGATGACTCTGCAGCCACATACTACTACCATGCCCCAGGGGCCGCCCAGGATCTCTGGGTCCAGCTCGACGATCTCTCCAAGGTCCCATCAGACTCTGTGCACTACGACGTCATCCCCTTCGAGTTTGCCAGAGCCGGTGAGAACCAGGTCCCTGTCATTGAGGACGCCATCTCTCAGCCTGACAACGAATTGGTAAAGTTTGTTATCACCGAAGAGGGATCTCATCTTCCTAACTTGAAGCAGATCGTCTCCTCTGACGGTTCCGTGTGGCACTTCAGAAACTTCCACGCCAAGTTGGGTAAGTACTCCGACGTCGTCATGAGAGGCTACGACAAGGTTTTGAAGCTGATCCAAGGTGCTGAGACTTTCGACATCGCACTCGTCACTTTGGCTTATGTTGCTATGCACTACACGTTCATCTCTTTGTTCATCAGAATGAAGAGCATCGGCTCCAGATTCTGGCTCGCTTTCTCCGTGTTGATCTCCTCGGTCATCGCTTTCATCTTTGCCTTGCACACCACTACAAAGTTCTTGGGTCTCTCAATCTCACTCCTGAGCTTGTCCGAGGGTATCCCATTCTTTGTTGCCACCATTGGATTCAACCACAAGATCCTCCTCACTGAGAAGGTCTTGTGCAAGTACTCTGATGATGAGTTCACCAAGCATGGTTCCTCTCGTGTTCTTTACCGTGCTTTGAAAGACCAAGGTGCTCCTTTGCTCCGTGACCATCTCCTTGTGGTCACTGCCTTCTTGGGTTGCTCCGTGTATGCCTCCCACTTGGAGGGACTCAAGAACTTCTGCATCCTTGCTGCTCTCATCCTGGTGTTTGACTTGTTCACCACTGCTACTTTCTACTCTGCCATCTTGGCTCTCAAGCTTGAAATCAAGAGAATTCACAGATCCACTTTGTTGAAACAAGCTCTTGAAGAAGATGGACTCACCAAGACAACTGTGGATGAAGTGTTGAAATCTTCCAGTTCATCCGACTCATACCATGACTCCTCTTCCAGCACTCTCATCACTGCCTTCAAGGTCTTGACCATTTTGCTCTTTGCTGGCTTGCAGTTGTTCGGTATGGGTTCTGCCTGGTACTCTGAAGTGAGTCAATTCGGTTTCACCGAATCTACTGTCTTCTACGACGCAATTGCTAAGCACATCCCATTGAGTTCCAAGGGCACTCTGGTCACACTTCATGCTACCAAGTTCTTCTTGCCTGAGAAACTCACAATCCAGGTTGAGAACGTTATTTTGGCAACCATCTCCCATATCAGTGCCGCTATCCGTGACAAGTACATCTCCAAGGTTGTTCTCTTTGCATTCGCCATCTCTGTTTCCATCAACGTCTACTTGTTGAACGCTGCCCGTATCCATTCCTCCTCCCTTGAGAAGGATTTGAAGGAGTCCAAGAAGCCATCTGTGAAGAAGGAGTCCTCTTCTAAGACCACTTCTGTTGTGAAGTCCGTTGTTGACACCGAGAAGAGCCAGGACCTCACCAAGTCCACCGAGATCTTGCAAAGTGAGAGCGACTCTGAACAACCACCTCGTCCAATCGAGGAGATTACCGAGGTCTTGAAGCAAGGCCAAGTCAAGACCCTTCAAAATGAGGAGGTCGTGTCGCTTGTCACCGCTGGTAAGTTGCCATTGTACGCCTTGGAGAAGCAATTGGGCGACACCACACGTGCCGTTGCCGTTCGTCGTAAAGCCATTGCCCATCTGGCCAACGCCCCAGTGCTCAACACCAACAAATTGCCATACTTGCACTACGACTACGACCGTGTCTTTGGTGCCTGTTGTGAAAACGTTGTCGGTTACACCCCTATCCCAGTGGGTATTGCCGGTCCATTGATCATTGACTCCAAGCCATACCACATTCCAATGGCCACCACCGAGGGTTGTTTGGTTGCCTCTGCTATGCGTGGTTGTAAAGCCATCAACTTGGGAGGTGGTGTCACTACAGTGTTGACCAAGGACGGTATGACTCGTGGTCCATGTGTCAGATTCCCATCCTTGGCTAGAGCCGGTGCTTGTAAGATTTGGTTGGACTCTGAAGAGGGTCAAGAGACCATGAAGAAGGCGTTCAACTCCACTTCTAGATTTGCCCGTTTGCAACACATTCAAACTGCTATGGCTGGTGACTTGCTCTTTATCCGTTTCAGAACCACCACTGGTGATGCTATGGGTATGAACATGATTTCTAAGGGTGTTGAGTTCTCCTTGAAGCAGATGGTTGAAGAGTTTGGCTGGGAGGATATGTCCATCATCTCTGTCTCTGGTAACTACTGTACTGACAAGAAGCCAGCTGCTATCAACTGGATCGAGGGACGTGGTAAGAGTGTTGTTGCCGAGGCTACTATTCCTAAGGATGCCGTCAGCAAGGTGTTGAAGACCAACGTGAGATCTCTTGTGGAACTGAACATCAACAAGAACTTGATTGGTTCCGCTATGGCTGGATCCGTTGGTGGTTTCAACGCCCAGGCCTCTAACTTGTTGACTGCTGTGTACTTGGCCACTGGTCAGGATCCTGCTCAGAACGTTGAGTCATCCAACTGTATCACATTGATGAGAGAGGACGATAACGGTGATCTGATCATTTCTGTCTCCATGCCATCCATCGAGGTTGGTACCATTGGAGGTGGTACAATCTTGGAGCCACAGGGTGCCATGTTGGAGCTCTTGGGAATCCGTGGACCTGCCTCTGTGCCTGGTGAGAACGCTCGTCAGCTAGCCAAGATCATCGCCTCGATTGTGCTCGCTGGTGAGTTGTCCTTGTGTTCTGCTTTGGCTGCTGGTCACTTGGTGCAGAGTCATATGCAACACAACAGAGCTGCTCCTGTTAAGAAGTGAGTGCTGAGCTCTGACACAAACCAAACCTTTGCATTGGAAAAACAAACCACCAAAACATGCATATATCCGTTGATGGAGAAAAGGAAAGACAAGTGTCTGTGTGTGTCATGTAATATTCCTACTGTACAATTAGCTATTTAACTTGCAAAAATCCGAAATCTTACATGTTGTAGTAGTAGAGGAAGATGGTGTCGGTAAAAGAGGCTTCGCAGTTGCCGTAGGCTTACGTAATCGCACACCAGCTGCAGTCGAATTTTCGGGCCGACGCAACCCAGTCCTCTTTCCCTTCGAGTCACCTCCCATCACCTAGACAAAGGCCAAGAGACAACAGTGACTTCAGCCTTATCCCATCGTGATCGAGCTGATCTACTGAAGAATACTGTATGAGTACAATGGCCAACGCAAAATTCGAGAGTGGCACCAATAGCCAGCACTCCGAGCCCCCCACGGATGACTCCACCAAAAAGTCCAAGAGAAGAGCCGTTGCGTGCAAGACATGCCACTCGTTGAAAGTGAAGTGCATCCCATCCGACCCCAACGTCCCCACGTCTCCCTGTGTGCGATGCCTCAAGTCCGACAAGCCGTGTGAGATTGAACCACCACAGTCCAAGAGGAAGAGGAAACCCCAGGACAGAGTGGCGGAATTGGAGAAGCGTTTACAAGAACTACAATCCCAGATCCAACAGGGGAACTCGCCCGGGTCTCAGTCCAGCCACGACAGTCCTGTTAACCGTCCATCTCCAAGACCCGTCCTGATGTCGCACTTCCACCATTTCCAGAGCGCGTCCCCAGCTGGTGTTGCTGTCTCGTCCGTGAGAAGAGGTGTTTCGACCCCGCCAGGAAACGGTCCGTCTACTACAACTGCCGCTACAACTACAACAACGACAACAACCTCCACAACCAACAACTGGGCGGCTAACCAGCAGAAGGCGCCCACGCCAAGCTCGTACATCAGCGAGAGTGAGACGCCGGAACAGCACCAGAAGCGCCGTCTGGACAAGGCCCGTTTGATCGAGGAGAAGTTTGGCCCCAAGAAGCTCCATGACATCTCCAGCGCAGTCACAGCCGCCAACCAGATCAGGGTCTCCTCCTTGGAGATGGACCACATCGACATCATCGACCATGGGTATCTCACCGAACAGGAGGCGCGCTACAGATTCCAGTTGTACCAGTCGGCGGTGTTTGAGCAGTACCCCTTCGTCATCATCAGCGACGACTTCGACACGCTACGGAAGGAGCAGAAAGTGCTCTTCATCACGTTGATGGCTATTGTGGGCACTCTGAGACCCGCCAGTAACAATGTCGGGATGGAGGAGAACCTGCTGATCCTCAACTTGTCGCAGCGGCTGATTTTGAACGAGGTGATGTTCATTGGTAACAAGAGTCTGGAGTTGCTCAAGTCCCTCATGCTCTACACGGTGTGGTACAACGCCCCGGAGATGTTCCACCATCGTCGCTACCATCTCTTCAGCAGTCTGTGTATCTCCATGGTGCACGACTTGGGTCTCACTGGCCGTCCTTACTTCGTTGTGAGCAAGAACGACGGTGCCTTCCGCAGATCCACCATCCTGGACGAGTCCCAGACAGAGGAGTACAGGTCGTTGGTGCTCACGGTGTACAGCGTATCGACTGGGTACATGCTGTTCTTGCGGAGAAAGTTGCCCGTCACGTGGTCTCCTTATTTGGAAGAGTGTTCACGGTTGCTCAGACGGTCCAGTGAGCCTCGTCATAGAACCGTTGGTGTGATGGCCAAGATGACTGCGCTGATGGAGAAGATCGACATGTTCATTGGTGGGAAAGACCAGGACAACCATCTGCTGATTCGTCATTTTGCGTTGGAGATTGAGACGTTGAAAGCTGAGTCCACCACGTTGAGCAGTGGGGTTCTCAGGGCATTCTCGGCATCCATCGAGGCTTTCCTCTACTCCAAATTCACTTCCAAGGAACTTCTCATCAAGTGTCTCCAGGCAACGATGGACTGCATCGAGAGCTTCTCCGACATGGCACCCGAGGAGATTAACAGAGTGCCCCTGGTGATATTCGGACGGTTGATGTTCTGCTTTGCGTTGTTCCTCAAAACTTGCAACAGTTTACAGTACGACTTCGACCTGGTGTTCATTGAAAAGCTGTTGGACAAGATGAGACTGTGCTGTGAGTCCTACACGAACAACCACATCGTGTTGAAAATCAGACTGCTATTGCATTTCTACCTCACCACTTTTGCGAAAAATGAGGACATTTTCAACTCACTCAACGAGGAAACGTCCACCAGCGGGTTGGCCAAATCACTTCACCCAGACTCGCAATGCGCCCAAGCGTTGTCAAACACCTCTCAGTCACATGCAGCATATGCAGCACTTCAGAAGAATCTACACAGTTCCAACTCTGTGCCGAACTTGCACTCGTTGACCGGTGAGTCCGGAAGCAGCAGCAGCAACAACACCAGTAAGAGATCACCATTGGTTGCTGAGCCAGTCCAACACTCCTTCTCTGTCAACGTTGACCGGAACATTGATGAATCCATCAAGGGACTGGCCTCTCATTCATTTAGTGCTCTGAATCTACACCAACAGCAGGGAAGAAGTGGGGTTGCTCAACCAGTGGATCCCTTCGGAAGCTCAATCAACACAGCCACAGGGTTCCCCGCTGTGAACGTCCTGAATGGTGGGATCCATGACTTGCACCAGTTGGGTGCCGCTGAACCTCTACCAAAGCTTGATATGTTGAGTGATGCTACTATGAAGGGCTTCGTGGATGTTCCAAATGACCTGTTGGCTTCTCAGGATGAGTTCTGGAAGTTGTTCGACTACAAACAGGATGATCAGTTCTACCTATAATAAGTGGGGTCTCGTCTTTCTTCCTTTCATCCATCAGAATCTATGGACCGAGAGATGCATTGGTTATACTTGGGGACCCGGCTATACAACAATAGATCGTATGAAAATAGTACTTACTATACACAACTTCGGTCGTAGACGACTGGCCTGGGTGTTGTTACTCGGGTTTATTACTACTTCCGTATTGGCGTATAGGCAAAATTTCATCATGCACGACGTATTGGGCCGTACTACTGCATGTCTTCCCAATTGGCAAAATGTTGTCCAGAACCGACCAGAATCCAGATCAAGAGCGCTGAGGATGGAATGGACACCGTAAGGTAGAACTAGTGGGAAACGTATCCAAGATGTGTTATCTATATGTTCTAACTTCTACTTCTTCCTCAGCTATCAGCTATATGTCTATTGTTTGGCTGCAAGGATTAGCTGGCTCATTTTTTTCCAGGTGCTCAATAGGCACACTTATCAAAAAGCCAGCGTTGATACATATTACATACAAGGGTTATTGCAAAGTATACGCCAATAACTTCTAGCAAATGTCAACTTCCCAGGACATTTATTTGTAATATGTAGAAGTATGCAAAACGGATATATATGAGCTGGAATATAGTAGATACACTTAACCTTTTGAGAATTCACGAGCTGTTGGAGCTGTTGGAGCTGATTGATCGAGCGTCTAGACTCTAGAGACACAAGACAAACAGGCTATATTGTATGCCACTAAACTTTAGACGGATTATAGCAATTGGTAGTGGAGACAGGAATCCGTATCGAGTCATTTTGGAAGGGTGTCCATGAATCACCAGCTCACATCCCAAACCTCGCAAATAATTTCAGATGGCGCATAATATCAACTATCCACTTTACACGTCTCATCTCTAATATTATTAAGCCGTATGGCAGTCACTTGTTACAGCCGAAATACACAACATCTGATCAGTTCTGACCCAATAGTAAGCTACACCAATGAGGTCATTTGATCTTTTCTCCTAGAGATCATGCTAATTACTGTGGGAAAAAAAGGTACAATGCCGTGCATCCAACGAAATCGGCATGTACCTATCTGGACTGAACAGGAAATACGCTTCAAAACACAACAACGATGCTTGATGCAGCAATCGAGCTGAAACTTGAAGATTTGCGATCATTTCAAGTCCAATTGTTGTTTCGGTCAGATAAATCGTTACTATGTACAGTGGCCAAAAATGGTTTCCCTCGGCCCAAACTAGACATGGGCAGATAAGCGAAATGTGTTTATATATTGAAGACAGCTTTGAGATCATATACTGTACAACACTTTAAGATTGCTTGTGGCGTCTATTTGTCTTATGTATATCCGCTGAAATAGAAGGTTCTACTTCTCTCCCTGTTGACAAATAGCTGTTGAGACATTTTGGTCAAATCAGGCAAATTGGCAAATTGGAATTCAGTGGAAGTCTGACAAAAAGATTTGCGATCTGCCTAATGCATGACTTGCATATGACTTCGCATCATGCCAGGGGTGTCCTGTTCAGTGTCCACCTCTAGGCTCTAAGCACTTTCCCTATGGAGGATGCGCCCGACCGTTCGTTCGGTAAATCGATGTCGGATGGCTCTTTTTCATGTTGAATCGACAATTTCACTCTGTGGTTTGGAATCTAGACAACTTTTATTACTTGTAATTTGTGTGTTGTCTTTTCGTGTTTGTGTTTGTGTTTTCTTTTTTTTATTTTGCCGGAATCTGCAACATTTGAGTCATCTTAGGTTTGACCTATAGGAAATCGGGATGCCTCTGTGCAACTTCCATTTTTCGCGCAGTACTGCTCGACCCTTCAAGCTTCTACTACCTACTGTACAGCCTACGTGTTGCTTTCAATTGGAAAGTTAACATGTGTCTATTTTGTCAGTTGCGTAAGTACCCCTTACTACTCAGGACACATTTGGTAATCAAGATCCAGTCATTTCTACCTCTAGTCTCCCGAGTTCAAAGTCAACTTTGAAGATCAAACAGAGAAGCTGTAGCAAGCATGGATATGATCGGGAGGTCCGATCGTACTAGAACGTATAGGGTTTGATGTAGGTTGTAGCTGTACTGTATACAGTACCGGAGTTTTTTCCCCCTACTGAAGATGAAACACCTCTGAGTCATGGAACACACCCAGGGAGTCTAGTACTCACTGTGTAGTGATGAACACGGTAGAGTATTGGTGTGAGTGTTGATGGCGTTGGATATCGGATTCGGGCTTTGAAAAGTCACTCGAAATCTCAAAAGAGCCAAAAGAGAGAGGCGTGCCCAGAGCTCAAAAAAAAGATCTTACGTAGAGAGTCAAACAGAGACGCTAAAATTAGTGCGTGCCAATGTGTGACTTCATTGTACAGTGTACATTACGTCACCGCATGAAGAGGAGAGAAAGTGAAAGAAAAAAAACGCTGATATAAGACACGGACAAAATCCGCCCTGAACTTTTCGTCAAAAAACAACCGTCCTTGGTAGTCTAGTGGTAGAATATACTCTTGAAATTGATGCCACACGCAGCTGGGGCCATGACCGATGTTATGACAGTGCACGAAGTTCCACGAATGAAGTTACCCTCTATCAGCGAGTTGACGGGCCATCTGCCCCTTCAGAATGCTCAGCCACCGCAACAACCACAGCCACAAGCAAAGGTAGCATCCCCTTACTAGCCACAACAGCAGCAATAGCCAAGTATACACAACTTGGTCACCCCTCCACAAGAGAAACTACGGTCTGTCTCTGCTGTTCTTCCCTCGTTGATCCACAGCCATCACGGCTCGCTCTCGTCGGAGTCGTCTGTGTCCCGCCAAACATCCGTCTCCTCTGTGGTGCATCCAACCTCTGCTTCTGCGGCCAATCCTCTTGCTACTACGACCACACATATCAGTGCGATCCCACAGTACCTCTCTGCGCCAAATGCCCCAACACAAGGAGTGGTGTACATGACGGCTGCCAACCAGGTGCCTCTCCATCTCGCACCACCACCACCGCCTCCTCCTACTTCGGCCCCGCATATGGTGTACACTCCTCAGCAGTATCCCCCAGCTTATCAGCCTCCACATCCACATCCACATCCACAGCATTTGCCACACGGTTATGCGCCTATTCCGGGTACGCAACAGGGGATGTCCCCACTACAACAACACCAACCACAACAACCACCATAGCCACAACAGCAGAAGAAGAAGCGTCCCAGAAGAAAAGCCAACGAGATGGTGCGTTTGTATGCCTGTAACTACAAAGGGTGTCGAAACAGCTATGGTACTCTGAACCACCTCAACGCACACATCACTTTCAAGAGACACGGTCCAAAGAGAAGGCCAGAGGAGTTCAAGGAGATCAGAGAGTTGTACAAGTTGCAGAAGAACCTTGCTGAAAGGAAGTTGTTGAGTGGCGGCAACGGTGGTGCCGATCCGACAAGGGAGCGGATCAAGCTATTGGCACATATAAGTGAGAAGTTGGTGGAGAGCGATAAGGCGGAGTTGCCAATCTTCCACGAGCAAAGAGGCTATAATGGGTATGGAAGACTGGACCATACGGTGAAGAAAGACGAACTGGCGGAGAGGTTGCCAGAGGTCATTGGGAAACACATCTCCTGATTTGCGAAAGGGATACGACATGGAGAATGGCATTTGGGTTCAACGGGTTTTGTAATTTACGGCTTTTACATGTAATATTTAATCAATGGAAACGATTCAAAGATGCTCTATCTGGTAGTCTTGTCTTGCCTCTTGCCTGACTCACTGCGGTGTGGTGCGGCTTGGTGTTGGTTGTTCGGGCTGCATTTCCTGGCTACTGTTACAGCCTTTCCAGTGTACTAGAAATTGGGGAAACAGCAGAAGGCAAGATGGAAGATAGTATGGTGTAACACCTTGGATATCTGTGGGTGTTTCATATCTCGATCCTGGGAATGTTCTGGATAAAAGCCTTCTGAGTTTGCACCCGCTTTGACTCCTCGCCACTCGGTAGGGTAATCGCCCCCAGGAGTATTCGAAATCGCCAGTCCAACTCACTTAATTCGCCTCTGCTCTGGTGATGTAAGAAGGAGTTTGGCCTTGTACATCTCTATAGAAGTATCTTGTCATTAGTATGTATCCTGTATTAGTATTTAAAAGGTTTGTTGAGTATCTCAACCTGAATATTAAAAGAGAGGAAACCACCAATCACATCATAGCTCCCACGGTATATATTTTCGAGATCCACTCAGCACGACAATTTTCTCAGATTCACAGGGACTGTGGCACTGAAGGTCTTCTTGAATCCCTTGAACTTGAAGAACACCTTTACGAGATACACTCTGGTCAGGAGACACGTCTGGAAGGCAGGAACAAGCGTGTACATCATTCTCTCTGGGAATCTCAACCCCATAACAACTTTTTTCTCCCAAGTTCCCTGAACACTGTCCAGCACCCATTCCCCACTCTTGCACCTCTCCTGAGGCTGGTCAAACAACGGTAGTTCATTTGTCTTCACTTGCAAATCATTCACCGCCTTGATGTCCTCTTCCATCGATGCGCCAATGTAACTTCTGAACTCCCCCATGCTCATATTCCGCTTAGCGTACTAAGACTTCAGTGACTCCACTTCCCTTTCCAGTTCCCCACACTTGCTTTTCAGTTCATCCAATGTTTGCTTCACATTCGAACACCCTTCCAAGAACAGATCAGCAGAGATCTTGATCGGGATAGAGGTCTTGGAGGAAACGTCAACCACAACGAGTTTTGCAGTCACACACTCCAACGTTGGTGGTGTGCATTTTTTCTGAACGGCAATGTTTGAAGGGTGGAACGACAAATCCATATGCAGCAGTATACCATCACCTTCTGACTTCTCTGAAGTTGATGGATTGGCCTTTGTGATCAGAGGGGGAGAAGTGTAGGGCAACGCCTCTTCGGGGTAATGAAGAACAACACCAACAATCCCGCCCTTATCCAATGAAGCACCTGAACCGCCAAAAAATGATCTTCCTGTTGGTGGAGGAGTCAACACAAACGAATAGATGAACTTTCTGTGATGATCGGATACGGTGGAACGTGAGAAGTATGGCGTGCTTGGTGCTGGCGTGTTGGACGACGAAAGCTATAGTTGATCAATCTTGACTCTGGCATCCTCCTCCCTGATCTGTAGCATCTCGGAGTCCATGGATTCCAACAACCTTCTCCGTGCAGTTCTCACACCACCACTCACCACTTTCTCGAATACATCGGCGTTGGAAGAGAATGGCGAGAAGTTGATTCCGTATGGGACAAGTCTGACCGCATGGTCACAATCCTTCATGATGATCGGGGCAGGGGTTGCGTTGTCTCCTCTCAAAGAAGCAGGGTCGATTCCAACAAGGGAGGCATTGATGTAGTAGTTGATGCTTCTTGTAGAATCAGAGATATCTCTGGTCAAGATGGGAGAACCTCTCTAGCTGACACGGCCATAACCGAAGAATTCGTCAATTTCAATATCTGAGTACTTGCCCTCTTTGAACACTTTGTTGATTCCCAAGGATGGAGGCATCACAGTGTGAAGCTCCTGGTAATGTCTGCAGGAATCGGCCAACAAGTTGTTTGGGATCTTGAAAGTGAATAGTTTTTTGTACGTCTTACCTGGCATCAATACCCGATCTGCTGGTAATCCCAAGATTGAGCCGTCATGATCCAAATCACCAAACTTGTAATGGAGGTTGGCAGAGGGGGAAACACATGTTGGAGACCAGGAGGCGTTGATGTCAACCATATGGAGGAAATGACGTCTGTATAGCCTTTTCTGTTCGGTGTCAAGGAAACACACCTCACCTTCCATTGTTACAAAGAACCGTTCAAAGGGAACCTCCTTCTGTGATGTGTTGTGGATGATCACGTAGCCGTGGACGAAGTCACCAGTGGTGTACTCTTTCAACATGGACTGCAACTCTGGCTTCTCGCCAAGGACTGGCACCCCCTTGGTAACGAAGATGTCCACTTTCAGGTGTGAATGTGCCTGAGATCTCTTCAAGGTTGTTGTATTGGAAGGGTCCTGTGCATTGTCCAGAACATGGGTGGCGGCAACGGAAGGTGGCAAGAAGCGGTTAGCTGTGCTCTGCTCGACACCGTCACCAACGACTACCGAAGCGGATGTCAGCTCTGTGTTGATGGACACAGGTGGACCTTCTGAGGCCTGTCTTGAGCATTCTGAGATTATGGTTTGGGTCTCCGAGCTGTTGGTGTACACCGGTGGTCTCTCTCGGGGAAGGCCGTCGATGATGTTGGCACGATGCAAAGAGCGGTACATCTCGTACGATGGCAACACATCGAAATGAACTTCGTTGTTCAGCTCCTTACCTAGATCTCTGTACTCCTCTGCAGGCACAAATCCTGTGCGGACCGCCTGTTGGGTTTCGAGATCTTTGCTGTTGAAGATCTGCTGGTGCGACCCTCTTCTCCTGAGTTCCAGAGCGATGGCCTCTGAGTAGTCGATACTGTCATCGCCAATCACACTTGTCAACGGGAGATGAAAGTAGTCGTCCTGTGTGTTGTTCTGGGAATTGACATCCATCGTATTGAATGGTTGTTGAATGTTGAATGTTGAATGATTGAAGTTCAATGTTCAATGGCTGTGAATACTCGAAGCAGGGTTTTCTCCTACAATTATATCGCGTAGATGATAGATCTCAATATGAATCATCTCAAACAGTTCTGCAGTCACCTATCACGAACAAATATTATTTAACGACTAGTGCATCAGCCTCGAATTCTCAACTCCAAACTCCGGTGTAACTTTGTAACTGAACTGTGACTCGTCTGTCGAATATGGGTAGAGAGGAGGCGGGATTGTCTGAGGTCTTTTACTACAACTATGACTCAGGGATCTGAGAGCAGCGATGCGCCTCCATCTACCATAGATGGGTTCTTCTTCTTCCAGATCGAGAACTAATACCGTTGACTTGGAGCTCGGAGCTCGGAGCTGAAATAGAAAAGAAGGAGAATATTCGGTTGTAGACGGACTTCTCTTTTAAGATTTTTACGCCAACGCTGAAAAAACGAGGTGTTACTAGTTAGTAGTGTAGTAGTGTCATGATAGGTTACAACGTACGTCAGGCTCGCGAGCTCGGGGCTCGGGGGCCGGGGCTCGGCATGACTCTTGCAAATTTCTACCATACATATTATCATCAACTATCAACGTACTATACGCAGTACGTACTCAATTCCTGGGGTCCTGTGCGCCAGCCCTATTTGAGATTTAGCATGCTGCATAGCGGGGCTGAGACTCTTCATGATCGCATCATCAAGTGTGAAACTTTTATATAGCAGCCACTCACGGCTACTACTACACACTGCACACTGCACACTCAATCGGATATCCGTGTCGTATTTCCCATTGTCTAGTCGCTGTGTGCGTTGCAACTTTGAACTTATGAGCTCTCTCAACATCTACACGATATAATTCAACTCTGGATTATCAATTTGCCGATGATGACCCGATGACTAACGAACTATCTACTCAGTTGTGACTCATGAATCACGCGCTATAGTACTACCTGATTTA
>JAKVQR010000189.1:0-70111 GCA_030462915.1 Petasospora meyerae | reverse complement strand
GGGGGGGGGGGGGGGGGGGGGATAGAAGTGCCAAATGAAGAGTGTTTATTTGCTCTTACGTCTTATTAATTATCTACACATATGACAACCTTTTGATTGGTGGGAGATCCTTTTCTGCGGGTTATATCGCTCTCAATCTTACCGTAAGCACAGATGAGCAAATTTATGATTGGCTGGTTGGCGGTGGTTGGAGCTCCCATTGTTGGAGGCGCCCCCATCGAAGTCGACTGTGAACAAGGCTACGGCCTACAAACGGTGAAAGATAGTACGATACAGGCGAATTACTGCATACATGAGCAAATAAAATCTGCACACATCCGATACAACATCCGGATCTTGGGAGAGAGATGGAAGTATAAATGTTACACCAGATCCCTCGTACGTCTATAACACAATCTGGTCTGTATCTCAGAGAAGAGCTATCACAAAACCCATCTTACACACACAAATGCCTGTCTCATACAAGGGGCTCGACTGTCTCGCCGACGCCGACAAGGATCAGTACCAGGTGTATTACGACATCTCCCAGAGTGGGAACCATGCTTGGATGTACCAGTTCCAGTATGGATTATGGCCAGTATACTTCGGTGCCTGGGTGTTGGTTTTGGCTATTCTGAGAAAACTGCATTATCTCTACTCTGATTGGAGCTACAGAAACTCCAAGATTGGACGTGGTGGGAACTTCAACGTCTCTGCCATCTTCAACAAGGCATCTGCTCTCTCCAGAGTTGTTTCTTACCGTCGTGCTCCTCTCCTTCTCACAAGACTCACCGGATTGCCTTCCAACTTGGGTTCCGTTCTGGTCATCCTGGCCTCTTTCGCCTTCTTGATGGGTATCTCCTTCCAGGACGGATACCTCGTGAGAGAATGCAGAGGGTTCGGATCCCCACCGTTCGCCACACGTACCGGTATGCTTGTGATGGGACTCACCCCTTTCCTCATCGTGATGTCCGGTAAGACCAACTTCATCTCCATGGTCACCGGTGTGTCTTATGAGAAGCTCAACGTGTTCCACCAATGGCTCGGATGGGGGTCTTTGCTGTTGTCGATGATGCACACTTTCGTCTTCCTTGTCCAGCCTGTGAAAGAAGGAGGTATGTCCAACTTGCACACAGAGTTCTACAGTGAGATCACATACGTCAACGGAATCCCACCGCTCGTGTTCTTGTTTGTGCTGTGCTTCTTGAGTACTAGTTACGCCAGAGGGTTGATGTACGAGGTCTGGTTCCACTGCCATTGGTTCATCGGCGTGGCATACATTGCTACTCTGTGGTGGCACGTGTACGCACTCATGGGCGCCGACGAGTACTTGTGGGGTACTATGGCCTTCTGGGGATTCCAGATGTTCTACAGAGTGCTGGTGAAGACCACGTTCAAGCCTAACCAGTTTGCCTTCAAGTCCAAGAAGGCCACTCTCAAGCTGCTTCCTAACGACGCATTCGAAGTCACTGTTCCCATCAGAGGCAAACAGGAGTTGGACTGGATGCCTGGTCAGCACATCTTCATCAAGTTCGTCTATGGTATCCACACCATCGACAACCATCCATTCTCCATCGTGACTGTTCCTGAGTTGGTTGCCGGCAAGACTTCTACTTTGAAGCTCATCGTGAAGCCTAAGGGAGGACTCACAAAGAAGCTGTACAACCTCATCAAGGACGAGAAGGAGGAGAAGTCGTTGAGATGCTACATCGACGGACCATACGGAGGAATGAACCGTGACAGCTTGGCCTTCGACAAACTTGTGTTGGTCGCCACGGGAACAGGTGTCTCTGTCACTGCTCCGTTTGTCACATATGTTGCTGAGAGACTCAACTCCGCTACCAACTGCGTACAGAGTGTGGACTTCTGGTGGGTCGTCAACAACGAGGAATCCCTGAAGTGGATCTCTTCTGAACTACAGAGTGCCATTAAGAAGGCAACCCAGTTTGAGTCCCAGTCTGTCTTCAACATCAACGTCTTCGTCACGAACTCGACGGATGGGGCCAACACCGAGATCATCAAGTCCATGTCCCAGTTGGCTGTCTCAGGGGAGTCAAGTACCACCAGCGAACAAGCATCAAAGGACACCAGCTCAGAGAAGTCAACAGACGACGCGCCATTGTCGCTCATCAAAGTGCACAGAGGCTGCAAACCGGACATCCAGTCCCTCCTCAAGGAGACCAAGCTCGCTCCTAGAACCGCTTTCATCTGCAGTGGTACAAGCTCTGCCCAGGTTGCCTGTGCCAATGCCGTTGCCGACATGCAGAACAAGGCACTGAAGGGAGACGTGGAAGAGATCTATCTGCACACCGAGAACTTTGGCTGGTGAGTCGTGAGTCGTGAGTCGTGACGAGCTTGTATATATATACCGTATTTATTCAATCAGATAGAAACAACACCCTTAGCGAGCCTCTCCACGATAGTCTCTTCTGGATCCTCCAATACTCCGGCCTCGATGAGCACCTTGAACGTCTTGGTAACAACGGTGTCGTGGTCCACCATGCGCACCTCAGCGGGAGACTGGAACTCCACGGTCTTGATCCACTCCTTGGCGTCGTCCTCGGAGTAGTCCAGGTTGTTCCAGATGTACTCCACCGCCTCGTCCTTGTGAGAGTTGAAGTACTCGATACCTTCACCGATGGCCTCAAGGAACGCAGAGATCTGGTCGGC
Organism: Petasospora meyerae; assembly: GCA_030462915.1. Classification (NCBI taxonomy): domain Eukaryota; kingdom Fungi; phylum Ascomycota; class Saccharomycetes; order Phaffomycetales; family Wickerhamomycetaceae; genus Petasospora; species Petasospora meyerae. The sequence goes on along the minus strand of JAKVQR010000189.1, from coordinate 67,462 downwards.
GTGCTATTCCACCAGCTCCGTTCTGGCGTTGATCACCCACGACGGCCATGGAGTGTAGATATCCCCGATGTATCTCACCTCCTTGTTGTCGTAGTATCTCTTGGTGGTGAAGTACTCCCACATGAAGGCATCAGAGTCCTCAACGCCCTCTTGCAAGTTCACAGAGGCTCTGAGGTTCTTGAAAGTGGAGAGGATCGGGAACCCCTGGAAGAACGGCTTCTGGAATCCCAGCTGGAGAGCCAACACGAACGCCATCACGTACGAACCGGACCCAATTCTAGAAACACCAATACGCTTCCCACCGAGCTCAGACTTGTCCTGGAACTCTCTCTCGTAACCGGTGCTCACTGCCCAGCGCAATGGCGACTTCACATACGTGCCGATGAGCTTGTAGTTCTGCTTTCCCTGGGCGATTCCTCTCACAAACGCCTCCGTAAGCCCAATGGCTATGTCCAACGAATTGTCCTCCAACGACTGGATAAGATGGCCCGAGCCTGATGGGTAAGGCACAAGCTCCACCTCGAGTCCACGGCTCTCAAAGAAGCCCTTGCTCACGGCAAACGCAATCGGGGTACTGAAGTGTTCTGGCACGTATCCGACTCTGAGAGGCATCTTTCACTTCTAGCAATTGACTGGAATGTCGGTCAGGAAAGAGCTTAGAACTGGGAGTGATTACAGCTTCTATGGGTATGAAGCTGAAGTGTAGATAGCGGGCTGTGGTGTTCGGATGTTACAGTCACCACCGTGCGCTCAACGAAAAATGGCTGGGTGGCAGAAGTGACGACACTCCCATATAAACAAAGGGTGAGTGTGGAAGTTGAGAAACAGTAACGAAAGAAGCCCAATTGAGTTTGAAAGTCGCCATTGGAAGAAACTATCATCAGATCACCACACAAAAGAATAATTTAAAGCTATGTCCATCCAGCTGAGAGACGGTCTGCAAGGACAGCCACTGGATCGAGCATTGGAAGACTTGCTTGTGCGTTTCGTCATCAACGCACCGCTGGACGACCTCAGTACCAATGCTGTAAGTTTCTCATCCTTATAACTCTATTACAGACGATGGAGACTAACTTCGCCCCCCACGACAGAGAGTGTTTTTCCTCTTTGAAGAGGCCCACTGGTTCTACCTCGACTATGTCCGTCAACTAAACCCATCGTTGCCTTCCCTCAAGATGAAGAACTTCTGTAAGAAACTCATCGAACTGTTCCCACTCATCTGGCAAGGTGGAGACCCCGAGGAAGGACTCAAGGAGTTTGCTAACTACAAGTCCGCCATCCCAGTGAGAGGTGCGGCTCTCTTCAACTCCCAATTGAACAAGTTGCTTCTCGTCCAGGGAACAGAGTCCAACTCCTGGTCGTTCCCAAGAGGTAAGATCTCCAAGGACGAAGACGACGTCACGTGTGCCATCAGAGAGGTTAAGGAAGAGATCGGTTTCGACATCTCGCCGTACATCAAAGAAGATGAGTACATGGAGAGGCGATTCAAGCAGAAGCACTACAGAATCTACCTGTGTAAGAACATCCCAGAGGACTTTGACTTCCATCCTTTAGCGAGAAACGAGATTAATGCCATCCAATGGGTCGACTTCAAGACCTTGGGGAAGAAGGCCAAGAACAACTCCAGCAAGTACTTCCTTGTTTCCGGGATGATGAATCCACTCATGAGATACGCTAAGAAACATAGAGGTGAGATCGACGAAGAACAACTCAAGTTGGAAGTGGAGAACCAGCTCAAACAGATGCTTGGAATCATCACAGAGCAGCCTCAGGATCCTGGTAGAGACCTCCTGGACTTTATCAGAAAGTCCGCCATGGAGAAACAGGCCAAAGACCAGCAGCTGTTCTCCAACAACCAACAGCAACAGCCAATGGTCACTCATCCAGCTCTTCAGCAGCAACCTGTCATGCACCTCCCACCACAGATGCCAATGTACCCAATGCCTCCATTTGGATTCCACCCTCCTCCGTTCCAGCAGCAGCAGCAACAACCGTTCATCACACCGTTTGCCCCACCTGCATTGCCTCTTGCTGGGATGTCTCTCCAGTTCACTCCATATGGTTTCAATCCAATGGTGTTGCAACAACAACAGCTGCAGTTGCAGCAGCAGCAGCAACCTCAGCTTCATCCACAGCAGTTGCAACCTGCTCCACAGATCCAACAACCTCCACCTGGTGGTCCGTTGGAGAGACCAAGCTAGCAGTTGCTCAACCTTCTTACTAAGAAGAAAGACCCATCTGAGACACCACAACGCAACTCAAATGATTTCCTTTCACAGTTGATGACCAACGAGCCTACATCACAGAAGAAGAAGATCACGTTGTTGAAGAGGACTGATGAAGAAGACACATCTTCCACCGAGAAGCACAAGAACAGCTTGTTGGCTTTGATCCATAAACAGCCAAAGAAACAGGAAGTGGTGGAAACTCTAGAACAGGCATCTTCATTGGCTAAGAAGACACCACAGGATTCTTCCGCTGAGTTGTTAAGTCTCCTCAAGGGTAGAAGCCAAGCCACACCAACACCTCCTTCACATGCATCACAGAGCAACGAAAAAGCTAGACCAAAGATGAAGTTGCTCAAAAGAACAGATACAGAAGAGGTATCAGCTCCAGCTAGCGGGAAAACCACACCAGTGAGATCTCAAACAGCAAAGAAAACAGAATCCGAAGTGGAGAAGAAAGACAAGAGAGTCAAGAAGGAGAAGAAAGAGAAGATAGAGAATACAGAGAAGAAAGACAAAACATCAGACCTCAAACCAAAGAAGAACAACACCAAACAGAAGTCAACAAAGGGAGAAGATGCCCATCTCTCTCCAGCACCACCAAGCAAAGAGTTATTGGAGCTCATCAAGAAGTCCAAGCAGATAGTCAAGGACGATGAAGTTGAGATCTTTGAGGACTTCACAGAAGACGAGTTTGAATTCGACGAGCAGGAGTACGATGAAGCGGAAGAGAACGAGGAAGCTGTTGCCTCTCACTTTGCTGAAGCCGAGTTTAGTCCAGAGCCAGAAGATATTCCTCGCCCATCTCAAGTATCATCACCAGAACCGAGAAGGATGAGATTGCTGAAACACGGTGAGACTCTTGATGATGTTCTTGCCCAGAAGTCGGACTCTAGTGATGGAATGGACGAAGAAGAAGAGGATGAACACATACGTGAGGGAAATAGCGTGTCTACCATTCAGTTCTCGGAGGACGACGACGACGACGACGACGATGATGATGATGAAGATGATAACGAAAAAGAAGTTACAAGTGACGAGTTCCACGATACCCAAGATCACCCGGAAGGAGACGAGGTCATCACTGATTTAATGGCAAAGTCCACGCTCTCCTCACCTAATCAGGCATCATCAACACCAGCTAAAGATAACGCCAGTGCCACATTATTGAATATGCTACATAGACAGACTCCAGTGGCCAAGTCAGAGACCCCTGCCAACAACAACGCCAATGCCAACGCCAGCGAGCAGTTGATGGGATTGCTCCACAGTAAGCCAGTGTCAGCCAAGGACCAACTACTTGGTATGTTGCACAAGACACCATCTCCAGCAACTGAGCTGCCGTCCAACACTACAAATGCCGGAGCAGAGATATTGGGATTGCTTCATAAGCAGACACCACCAACATCAACATCAACCCCTCCTCCACCTGCCGCACAGACACCAAGCAACCCATCAAGCGAGCTTCTCTCTCTGCTACACAAGAAAGCACATCCACAACCACAACAGACAGAACTACAGTTGGATGATCGCAGACACAGTAAAGGTTCTCCAGCTACAGATTTGTTGAGTCTCCTTCATAAGGCCCCGTCACCAGCATCATCTGCTCAAGCCACCTGGGAACCAGCTTTAGAAGCCCAAGTCCCACAGCAGCAGAGCACCACCGAGAAACCTAGTACGTCACTGATGGACTTGCTGCTCAAGAAGAACTGATGTGTTTACGGGTTAATTGAGCGGTATCTCATTGTAACATCAGGTGTAGTAAGTAAGTCAAGCCTTTATGACATACCGTTGTCATGGTGACCGCGAACACGGCAATCTAAAAATTGTAAACAAACGAAATCAAAGAAACGCGTTTTTTCAATTTAAACGCGACCTCTTCCTCCGTCTTACCAAACTGTCACCACACCGCCTACAAACGACAAGGAGGCGGCTTTTCGACCCGTTCTTATTGCTCAAAGAGGAAGAAACGTGTCTAGCAAATTCCCAAAGCTATCCCGTGTTCTTTTCACTGCAAAAGTCCATCGCCCCCGCTTACCGCCATCGCTAAGTATGCCACCCTTACAAGTGGCAAACATCAACACCATGGAGTCTTCAGGCGCTGACACCAAGAAGAAGAACGCCACTGAGCAGTACCAGAAGCTGTCTCAGCTGGAACACATCCTCAAGAGACCGGATACCTACATCGGTTCCACAGAGCCATTGGAGCAGAAACTATGGGTCTACGATGAGAAGGAGGAAGGGATGGTCGACAAGGAGGTGAAGATTGTCCCTGGTTTGTTCAAGATCTTCGATGAGATCCTTGTCAATGCCGCTGATAACAAGATCCGTGACCCAGAGATGACAAGAATCGAGGTTGATATCGATGCAGAAAATAACACGATCTCTGTGAAGAATGACGGTAAAGGTATCCCCATTGAGATGCACGAAACGGAGAAGATGTACATCCCTCAGTTGATCTTTGGTAATCTTTTGACATCTTCCAACTACGATGACAACGAAAAGAAGGTCACTGGTGGTAGAAACGGTTACGGTTCCAAGCTTTGTAACATCTTCTCCACTGAGTTCACTGTTGAGACCGCAGACGTTAGACCTGAGATCATGAAAGTGTACCGTCAAACTTGGTACAACAACATGTCTACCGTCAGTAAACCCTCCATCAAGGCTTACAAAAACAAAACAAGTTACACCAAGATCACTTTCTAGCCGGATCTTGCCAAGTTCCATATGGAGAAGCTCGATGATGACATCTTGAGTGTGTTACGTCGTCGTGTTTACGATTTGGCGGGTACAGTCAAAGACGTCAATGTCTACCTCAACGGCGAGAAGTTGAAAGTCAGAGGCTTCAAAGGTTACGTGGAGATGTATGTCAAGGCTCTTAACAAGAAGAAGCTTGCTGAAGGTGAGATCTCCGAAGCCGATGCAGAGAAGAAGCCAACTATCATCTACAACAAGCTCACTGATAAGTCTGCAAAAAACCGTTGGGAAATTGCCTTTGGTGTTTCTGACTCTAGTTTCAACCAGATCTCCTTTGTCAACTCCATTGCTACAACATCGGGAGGCACACACGTCACCTATGTTGCTGATCAGATTGTCGATAAGATCGGTGCCCTAATCAAGAAGAAGCACAAAAACACCCAAGTCAAACCTTTCCAGATCAGAAACAACATGTTCTTGTTCATTAACTGTTTGATTGAAAACCCTGCTTTCACTTCACAGACTAAGGAGCAATTGAGTACAAGAAAGCCACAGTTCGGCTCTGAGTGTAAAGTACCGGACGAGTTCATCAACAGTATCATGAAGACAGAGTTCATCGAGAAGATCATGGATGTTGCATAGGCCAATGCCGACAAAGCTTTGAAGAAGACAGATGGTTCCAGAAAGTCCAGAATCACCAACTTGCCCAAGCTTCACGACGCCAACATGGCCGGTACCAAGGAAGGTTACAAGTGTACATTGATCTTGACAGAAGGTGACTCTGCCATGGCATTGGCCGTGGCTGGTCTTGCTGTTGTTGGAAGAGATTACTACGGTTGCTTCCCGTTACGTGGTAAACCATTGAATGTGAGAGAGGCGTCTCATACCCAAATATCCAACAACGCCGAAATCAATGCACTGAAGCAAATCATCGGTCTGCAACACAAGAAGAAGTATGAAGACACCAAGTCGCTGAGATATGGTCGTATCATGCTCATGACAGATCAGGATACCGATGGTTCTCATATCAAGGGTTTGTTGATTAACTTCATCGAGAGCCAGTGGCCAGAGTTGCTGAAGATTCCAGGATTCTTGCTCGAGTTCATCACACCTATTGTCAAAGTCAACATTACCAAACCAAGAAGAGATACACTTGCATTCTACTCGATGCCGCAGTATGAAGAGTGGGTCGAGAAGGAATCCCATAAGTACACATGGACTCACAAGTACTACAAGGGCCTTGGTACCTCTACACAAGAAGAAGGTCGTGAATACTTCTCTGACTTGGTTCAGCACATGAAGACATTCGAAGTTCTCCAGGATGATGAGAAGGAGTTGATCGATCTTGCTTTCTCGAAGACAAGAGCCGATGATAGAAAGGAGTGGATCGGTGCCTTTGTTGACGAAGGTAACGATGATCGTTACGAGCAAGAGACCATTGGTATCACACAGTTCATCAACTATGACTTACGTCTCCACTCCATCTATGACTTGAAGAGATCTGTTCCTAGTGTTCTGGATGGTCTGAAGCCTGGTCAGAGAAAGATTATGTACGGTTCCATCAAGAGAAACCTCAAGAATGAAATCAAAGTCGCTCAGCTTGCTGGTTATATCTCTGAGAAGACAGCTTACCACCACGGAGAACAGTCGCTTGTCCAGACAATCGTTGGTCTTGCCCAGGACTTCGTTGGCTCCAATAACTTGAACATGCTTCTTCCAAATGGTGCTTTCGGTACAAGATTACTCGGTGGTAAGGATGCTTCTGCCCCTCGTTACATTTTCACTGCTTTGAGTCCTATCACCGCCAATGTTCTTCACAAGGATGACAGCGCTCTATTGACTTACAACGAGGATGATGGTCAGCAAGTCGAACCAGTTCACTTCATCCCTACCGTCCCAATGGTCTTGGTTAATGGTGCTGAAGGTATCGGTACTGGTTATTCCACACAAGTTCCTCAGTACAACCCTGAAGACATTGTTACCAACCTTCGTGCATTGATGAACGGTGAGGAGATGACAGAGATGCAGCCATGGTTCAAGGGCTGGGATGGTCAAGTCTAGAAGATCGGACCTGACAGATACAGAATGTTTGGTAAGATTGAGCAGCTGGATGACAACACATTGGCTATTACCGAATTGCCACCAAAGATGTGGATCACCAACATGAAGGAGTTCTTACTTCAAGGTATTGCTGGAACAGACAAGATGAAACCATGGATAAAAGACTTTGAAGAGAAGCACGGCCTTGGTATTCGTTTTATCGTCACACTCTCTGATGAAGAGATGAGAAAAGCAAAGACCGTGGGATTGTACGAGAAGTTCAAATTGTCACAAACTATCAACTTGACCAACATGGTCCTTTTCGACCCCCATAACAGAATCAAGAAGTACGAGACCATTGAGGAGATCATAAAAGACTTCTACTTCGTGAGACTTGAGTTCTACCAGAAGAGAAAGGAACATCTTGCTAAGCAGTTGGAGAACGAACTGGCCAAGTTGTCTGCCCAGGCTCGTTTCCTCAAGCTTGTCATTGATGGTGAGTTGGTTGTCAGCAACAAGAAGAGAGTGAAGTTGATCGAGGAGCTCGAAGACCTCAACTTCCCTAAGTTTGATAAGAAGGGAAACCCAGTTTATTCGAAAACAGACTCTGCTGACCTGACAATGGACGAGACTATGTTGGAGGAAGACGAGGAGAGTGAAGGTGAGAAGGATGAAGACGCCAACATCCACTCAAGAGAGAGTGTCATCTCCTCTTTCGACTATCTCTTGGGTATGCAGATCTGGTCTCTGACCCGCGAGAGATATGAGAAGATCCTGCAACAGAAGGCCAACAAAGAAGATGAGTTGACCCAGCTTTTGAAGTTGAGTGCAAAGGACATCTGGAACAAGGACCTTGATGACTTCTTGGTCGCTTGGAAGAAGTTCCTCGCTGAGGATGAAATCAAGAGAACAACACTTGTTTCTGGTAAGAAAAAGCCTCGTAAGAGAGGTTCTGCTAAGAACGATGACTCAGACGATGACGATTATGGTTCAAGCAAGAAGAAGAAGAAACCAGCCAAGAAGGCAAAGAAGGAACAGTGGGCAGACGTCAAGGGTGAGCTCATCCCAATTCCAGACTTTGTTCCTCCGAAGACCCGAGTGAAATCGGAACAAAAGGTGAAGAAAGAGTCCACTCCTTCCGTGAAGTCTGAGGCTGGTGATGAGAGTTCCAGCACAGCTTCATTCAGCTCCAACACATCTGGTAAACAGAACACACTGGACTCGCTAATAAAGCCTAAGAAGGAGAAGAACGAGTAGGACGAAGAACCTCAGTTCAAGACATTGTTTGGTGCTAATGGTAAGTTCGGCACTCCTACCAAGAGTGGTGTGACGAAGAGTATCTTTGATCTCGACGATGATGAACCTCTTCCTCCAGCCTTGGACGTGAAGGCCACCAATGTCATCAACCTTTCCGATGACGAAGATAGCGCCTCTGAAGTCAAGGCCGCAAAGAAGGCACCTGCCAAGAAGAGAACCATCAACAAGGTATCCACAGCAGAGAAGAAGCCTGCCGCCAAGAAGAGAAAGGTGATCTCTGACGATGAAGAGTCAGGAGAAGATGACTGGAAACTCGAAGAGACCCCTGCTAAGCCGAAGAAGTACACTAAGAAGACTGCTACCACCAAATCGTCTCCAAAAGTGACTAAGGCACCTGCTAAGAAGAAGGGCAAACTCGATCTGCAAGACGAATTGGATGATCTTGACTTGGAGATTGTGGATGAGCCAGTCAAGCCTAGAGCGAGATCTGGAAGGGCCGCAGCTGCTAAGAAGACTTATGTTATCGATGAGTTCAGCGACGAAGACGAAGACGAAGACATGGATGACTTCATGGATGACGACGATGACGATGAGTATGACGAGTGATGTGATTGCTCCTACAGTATGGCTTAATACATCTGATAGTAATTTTTTTTAGTGTACAGCAGCAACGTAAGATAAACATTCAAACCTCAAATGGCTCCAACTCTGGACGCTTTTGGATCCTCTTCTTCAACCCGGAAGAAGCCTGCTTCTCAAACTTGGTGGAGTCTCTCAAGTCACGACCAACGTTATCGAGATCCTTGACCTTGTAAATACGAACCATCCAGTTCTCAGAGGTGAAGACCTCCTCCACCACGTTCAACTCTGGCTCTTCTGGGATGATCTGGTTACGCACTCTGTCAACGGCCTTTCTTCCCATCTGGTGGTGCAAGTCCACGTATCTGTAGTAGGACATCTTGTACATGAGCGAGTTCTTCATTGTCTCCGTGGCGTCCTTGTCCACATTGTACCCACCCTTGTCGGTGAAGTAGTTTCTCTCCTTGACCTCATCCGGCCAGATACCCTCAGCGATACGGATCATCCAAAGGTACTTGTTGAGATCGTCACCCGAGTAACCGAGCATACCACCGAAGATGATCAGGACGTAATCGACGTCATGTTCTTTGAGGATCTTGTAAGAGACCTCTTCGGAGGAGCACATGGCCTTACCAACGGTGGCGATGTGAGTGTTGTTCCAAGTGTTGTTATCCACGAGGGTTGTACGGTCAGCCATACCACCAATCTGATAACCGTAATCCCACCAGGCCATCACCTTAGCGTCCTCTGCGGTGTTCATACGCAACCAGTAGTAAGCCTCACGGTAGTCATCGATGATGTTCTGAGAACCGTCTGGGGCTCTTGAAGCGAGCACCACGGACGGAGAAGAGTAAGCGTTGGAGGTGACCCAAGTACAATGGAACACAAAGAGGAACAAGTAGAAGACGAATGTACCGATGACGGAGAATCTTGCCAAGAGGTCGAACAAGGAAGTTTCATTGCCTTGGGAGGATGGCTTCTTTGGTTCAGCTTCTTTGCTCTTGGTCTTCTGCTCTTGCAAGTAAGCTGAGAAGTCCAAGTAGATGTCGAACAATTTGGAAAGAGCAACTGCAGCAGCGACACAGATGATTGGAGTCAAAGTCAACATCAAACGCACCATGACACCTGCGAAGTAAGAACAGAGGACGGAGTAGGCAATGACGAAGACGTGTTCATCCTTAAGCTCCTGGAAGAGCAAGTAGATACCTGCAGGGAAGAGCCAGATGAGGAACTGGGTGTCGAAGAAGAAAACTGGCCAAGCAGTAGGCTGATGTTCCGAGACGGAGGCGATGATTGGGATGTGGATCTTGGCGTAGTTGGTATCCCACAAGGAGTAGAAACGACCAGTCCATGGGGCAATCAAACCGGCGTAGGTCAAACCAACAAGAGCAACCACACCGATAAGGATCATCAGCACCACGGAGACAGCCAGGACGGACTTGAACTCTGCGGAAGGGACCTTGGAACGGACGTAGTCACCAAAGGCCACGATCTGCATGAGACCAAAGACACCGAGAGCAGCCATGTGGTCGTTGGAACGGATAGGCAAGAACCCAACGAATGGGATCTGCATGGAGGCCAGAGTACCAATGGCGTACCATGTTGAGTATGCTGTGTAGAGTCTGTGGTTGTAACGGCCCATCAAGATGAGGATGAAGACGTGGAGAGGGATCAAGTTGGTGATGAACACGTAACCACCCCATGCGGAGACCATGTAGAAGTAGAATCCAGCAGCCCAGGCAGCCCAGAACACGGAACCTTCCTTGGATGCCTTGATCCACAAGTAGAAGGCGGCCATGAGCAGGGTGATGGCGATGGCCTCGTTATCGTAGGAGCCCGCCACGGATCTGGAGATGTAACCAGGGGCGATACCCATGAAGGCGGCGGCAAGGAGACCGGCGGACTTGTCCTTCATCTCAGCGGTAAGCAGGTATGTAAAGTACGCAGTTACACCTGAGAATGCTGGAGCAAGCATCACACAGACGTTTCTGATGTCCACAGGGAGACCGACTTTTCTCAATGCGTGCCAGATGGAGCCGGCGGTGACCATGAGGCCCGGGTAAAGAGTACCACCTGTGACTCTGCCGAGCGGGTACCACGTCTTGTCGTCGAACCAGTTAAGGAACTCGTAGTACGAATGGGACACGAGGTACTTGGTGGCACGGAAGTTGAACCATGGGTCGAACTCGTGGATGATGGACTCGAAGCGGATCACAGAGAAGAGACGCGACGACACGGCGGCACACGCGATGGAGACGATGATGAGCACTCGCAGCGCCAGTTTGACGTTGGCGAGCGTCGACTCTGACACTTCCAGGGCCATTGTTGTGATTTCGTGTGTGGTTGGGCGGGTGTGTTGCAGAGTTGCGCAGTCTCTCGCAGTAGCTCTTTGAAGACTGAAGGACACGTCGAGGTGTTCAAGTATGGTGAAGTTTGTGAGGGAGCGCTGTGGTGTGCGGGTGTAGGCTGTTAAAAAAAGTATTCCGACCACTGCACGTGCTGATAGGACGACTTCCGACTAGCTCGGAGTGCATTCCTCGAGATTTCGCGCATCTGTTGACCAATCCCGCTCTCAGTGTATGACGAGAAATGCATCTTTCCACCCCCCTATAGGCTAGTGGGAGCGACCTTTTCAGCGAGATAAACCCTGGAAAGCTCACATTCGACAGTCTGTGAAGTCGCTCGTTACACCATCTGACTTTGTCTTTGCTTGTCCCATCTGCGCCACATCCACACAATGAGTGAGACGTTCGAGCATCAGGCCAATGGCGATGCCGGAGAAGTCATCGTGCCAGCCACAGAAGAGAAACTACAAGAACATGCACATGCGCAGGAATAGCAGCCAGATGTGAATCAACAGGAGATTTAGAACAACAAGGAGTACTAGCAGAAACCCGATAGTGCGGACCACATCCCACAGAACCCGGACATGGACCAGTTTGTGCCACTTCAACCACTCGACTCCGAGATTACATTTGAGAAGCGCACCGTCCCCAAACCAAGAACCCAATCGGTACAGAGTGTGCTGTCCAGTGTTGACTTACGCAGCTTTGTCCAGCAGAAGCAGCAATTGCAACAGTCACAGCAGCAACAGTCGCAACAATAGCAGCAGCACCAGCAGCAGAACCAACAACAGGGTAATCAGGACGGTGACACATTACAGTTCACAAACCCCAAAGTGCACATCCAGGCCCCTGCAATCGCCTCGTCAACCAAGAGAAGAGCCTCCTTCGAGATCGGACAGAGACTCCCTTTCAACAAAGACGGAAGTGGGGATGAAGCCGTGGAGAGCGACGGAGATGTGGAGACTTAGTAGGAAGAACAGAGAAGACTCACCACTGATGCCCTACGCAAGCTCAGCTCCATCAGCAAATTCACACCAGCAGAGGTGGATATGACGATAACTACAAGACAAGCAGAAGAGGAAGAGCTTCTCAAGAAAAAGGCAATGCAGGACAAGATCGATACCAACATCTCATTCCGAACCAACTCAGCACCACAGATCAACAACATGATGATGATGCGCCCACTCTCCGCTCAATCTTCTCGTGTTCTGAGCCGCAACATGTCCAACTTGTCACCGGTACAGGATGTTGTTGACGATGAAGACCAGATCTACATGAAACCAACTTCTTCAAGACAGTCGGGGAGAGAACCAAGAACCAATTCCGGCACATTATCTGCATCAACCACTGTATCTGCCACACTCACTTCACCACACCTTAATAACCAAGCACAGCAGAAGCAGCAGGCATTCAACCGTTCCCCATCTACCCTAAGCATGGCACCTTCCCCTAGCATCACAAGCAGCATTGACAACACCAACTTGAAAACCATTAACGACCCAAAGAGACCGATGTACCTTCCAGCGGTGCTTCGTCCATCAGACACCAATTTGAAGCCGGAGGACTTGAAACAGATTAACGAACAAAACTCACGGAAGTCCAAAAGCATATTGGTAGAAGCTGCAAACTCATTACGCACACAATCCTCACATTGGTCATTGAGCCTCGATGGTGGTAAATCACGCGATTCACCAACAAGGGCCCATTGGCGTCGTGACACCTCGAGAAGATCATGTGCACACTGTGATAAGACGTTCACATTCTTTGAGCGTCGTCATCATTGTCGTCGTTGCGGTGATATCTTCTGTGCAGAGCACACTTCACATCTGCTTAAGCTCGGACTGGACGCACAGTTCACTCTGGGAGGCAAGGGAGTGTTGTGTAAAGTGTGTGACAGCTGCTCTGAGGAGTACCAGACGTTTGTTAAGCGTGAACTGGGTGCGTTGAGCTTGGAAGGTGGTGTTAAGAAGAACTCCACTGTGGGGGACAACTCGCTAACTGATGAAGAACGTGCAAGACAGAACAACGGAGATGGCGCAAACGGTGGTGTAGGGACAGTCCCGGCAGATTGGAGCTGGAGTTCCTTCTGAGACATCTTGGTATGTGTTTGTAATGAGAGGTATTTATGGTTTGAAGTGGTGTTTGTAGTTTGTAGTTGTATGGCAGTCAGTGTGAAATGTGTTACGAAGCCCTGACACTTCAAAAGCGCACCGAATTAGTTTGACACGCCCATCTTGGGACGTCAAATGATACACAATGGGGAGTCAAGACTGGAGATAATTCTTCTCGGTATACGATGGAGGAAGAAACATAGCATACTACTGATATTGGGGAGACACTACAGGATTCTCCTGATGTTTCAACAACGGAAGCGTCACTAAACCAAGTAGCAGACCATGGACAGGATGACGACGACGATGATGACGAGTTTGGTGACTTCTCTGATGCGTCATTTGGCGAATTCGAAGAGCCCACAGTGGAGACACCAACAGGAACTCCAGTGACTATCACTAATGACTCCATTTTCCCACAAGAACTGTTCCACGATGAAGAAAGACTCAAGGAGAAGTTACGAGCGCTTTGCCAACAAGCATTCCCCACCACAACCACAACCACAACCACAACCACAACCACAACCACAACCACAATCACCAATGAGCCAACTACACCTTCCTCCAACTTGCTCAATGAACGGTCCACACACCTACTAGAGAGACTCATTGCACCTCCGTATTTGAAACCTTACAATTGGCAACGTGGCTCACTGCGAAGACAACTATTGGTAACATTGGGGCTTCCAGATGACACATCGTTGCAGAAAAGACGCACAAACGAGTTCGACATTGATAACTACATCGTCAAGTCTTTGGAACAGTTGCAAATCAGTGCTGATGAGAAAAAGGCATTGTTGGAGAGCAGCGATGTGGAGATTGAGAGACTACAAACAGCTGTGATCTCAGAGGAAGCGCTCTGCGCAATGGACGACGAACAACTCACACTCGTCATTGAGTCGTTGAACAAAGAAATCGGCACAGCTGAACGACTACTTAGTGCGTGGGAGGACGAAAGAAAGCGGTTGGAGGAGGACCATCTCACCTATGAAAGTGTGGTGGAGAACCTCGTGGGCCATACACAACGACTGAGACGTGAGGAGGCCATCAAGTCGCTCAAGACCAGCCAGAAGAGCCGTCTGGGATTCTTCAAGAGAAGCAAGTCGAAGAAGTGAATAAACGTCATACTCTCGTACTCACAGTATACTCAGTACTGTAGAAGATCAGCAATTGACTGTGCAGTGTGGAGATCCCGAGAAGCGATCCGACTCCCGAGAGATTTCCCCCCATTTGTACGAAGACGCGCGCTCGATCAGGGAACGAAAAGGACCCGTCGAGAAGACAAAAATCGAATCATATCGAATCATAAACAAACCTCAACGCGTCTCTCTCCTCTTCTCCTCAGAAAGCCATTGAACTCCAATTTCTTTTCCCCCAAAATGGCCAAGGAAACAGAGTCGAGATACCTTAAAAAGGAGGACATCGAGTACGAGTTCGGCGGTATTCCGGGCGTCATCGGCATGGTGGTGGGCTTCCCACTCCTGATGTGGTACATGTGGATCTCTGCTGAGTTCTACGGCGGCAAGTTCGCCACTCCAAAGGACGGCGAGACCTTCAAGGAGTTCGTGTTGCACTTGTACCAGCTGTTCTTGGACAACGGCGCTCCATCGGCTAGAGCGTGGAGAATCTTCCTCACCTTCACCTTTGTCCAGGTTGCGCTCTACTACATCTTGCCGGGTGTCTGGACCAAGGGCCAGCCATTGAAGCACCTCAAGGGAAAGCAGCTGCCATACTTCTGTAACGCCATGGCCTCCTTCTACTTCTCCAACTTCGTTGCCCTCGCTCTCCACTTCACCGGTGTGTTCCCACTCTACACCATCTTGGACCTCTTCGGTGAGATCATGACCGTCGCCATCGTCATCGGTATCTCCTTCGCCGTGTTCTTGTACGTCTTCACCCTGACCGTGACCAAGGACTTCCACAGAATGACCGGCAACCACATCTACGACTTCTTCATGGGTGCCCCACTGAACCCAAGAGTTGGCATCTTGGACTTGAAGATGTTCTTCGAAGTCAGATTGCCATGGTTCATCCTCTACTTCCTCACCCTCGCTGCCTCCTTGAGACAGATTGAGCAGTACGGCTACTTGTCCCCACAGATGGGTCTCATCCTCTTGGCCCACTGGCTCTACGCCAATGCCTGTGCTAAGGGTGAGGAGTTGATTGTTCCAACTTGGGACATGGCCTACGAGAAGTTCGGTTTCATGCTCATCTTCTGGAACATCGCCGGTGTCCCATTCACCTACTGCCACTGCACTTTGTTCTTGTCGTACCACCATCCTTCTGAGTATGCTTGGTCCACTCCATACATGGTCACTTTGTTCGTCGTGTACTTGGTTGCCTACTACTTCTTCGACACTTGCAACTCCCAGAAGTCCTACTTCAGAAAGAGACTCAGCGGTGACTTGACTGTGAGAAAGGCCTTCCCATACTTGCCACGTCAGTACATCGAGAATCCAAAGTACATGAAGACCGCTCTCGGTTCTCATTTCCTTCTCGACGGTTGGTGGGCCTATGCTAGAAAGCCTCACTACACCGCTGACTACACCCAGGCCCTCATCTGGGGGTTGACTTGTGGATTCGCCTCACCGTTGCCATGGTTCTTCCCAGTGTTCTTCTTCGTGGTGTTGGTCCACAGAGCATTGAGAGACCAGCACAAGTTGGCTAACAAGTACGGCGAGGACTGGTTGAAGTACAAGGCCGCTGTCCCATACATGTTCATCCCAGGTATCATCTGAGTGAGAAAAAAATACAACAACCAATTCTAGTGTACAATCGATGTGTAATAGTGTATGCGGATAAACACAGAAAGCTCAGTCCTGCTCAGCAATTGCAACCAATCTCTCGTCGATCTCCTCAGGTGTCAAAGTGAAGAACTTGCCCTCCACTGCAACACCAACTTCGATATCGTTCTTTCTAAACTCGGTATTGAGCGTGTTACTCAGTGTAATGATGGCAAACTCCACCACGGCCTTCCAATCACCATCCACGGCACCCTTCTTCTTGAACTTCTTCTCCAGCGCCGAGGTCAATTCCTGCTGCTTAGGTCCCGTGGCGTTAGCCTTAGATCCGATGTAGTAACCTGCTGGGTCACACTTATAAAGCATTGGTCCAAACTCGTCATCCACAGCACAGAACGTGAGTGCCACGCCCAGCGGTCTCATGTATGCTCTTTGTGTGTAGATCTGAGCCAAGTTGGCCATTCTCTTAGCCAATGCATCAACAGGCATGTCGTACCCATTGGTGTATTTGAACTCTGCAGCTTCGGCACGGGCCCTGAGTGCCTGGTTTCTAGCATCGGCAATGGATCCCGTGGCGACAAGACCGATCTTTGGCGTGATTTGGAACATGTATGACACTGTGGATGGGTCTAACAGTTTGTCTGGTACTTTTTTCTGGGAAATGATCACCACAGAGTCCTTCCCTGTAACACCCATGGCGTTGATGTTGGCGGCGTTGATGGCCTTGAAGGCGTACTCCACCTGGTAGAGACGGCCCTCAGGCGAGAAGATGGTGATGTGTCTGTCGAATCCAGCGGCTCCTGACATGGCTTGAGGGGAGAATGGATAGTTAGATGGGGTGAATTGACTTAATTAGAGTATGTAAAGTCTCCATAACTGTCATGTTTTGCCACTGTTTCCCTCAGGTAGAGTTGAGCGATCGCGGGCTGGACGGTAGGGTAAATTAGATACGGGTTAAGCGCGCAATTCGTGCACTCATAAAAATGACAGACGGCCTTCTCTTCTCTTCCTCCATAAACAACGGTGATAGTAGATATTCTTCACTTTACGTTGGGAAATCACTCAGATAATGACGTCAGACACTTTCATACCGGATGAGAAGACCAAACTGTGGCAGCCACGATACGAACAGAACTTCTCCTCCTCGTACCATCCTCGAGTCTCCTACCACTACAATCCCAAAGTATCATCGTATCACTATGGAGTGAAGCACCCGATGAAACCGTTCAGATTGATGCTGACGGACCATCTCGTGATAGGATACAAACTTTATGAGAAGATGGACCTCTATACGCCTCGACCTGCAACGCGCGAGGAGATGGCGCAGTTCCACTCAGAGGACTACCTCGATTTCCTCCGTAATGTCACTGTGGATAACGTCAACAAGATGGTGAAGGACGTGGGGTCTTTTAACATTGGGGACGACTGTCCGGTGTTTGAAGGTGTGTATGACTACAGTGCACTATACACAGGAGCCTCACTGGACGCCACGAGGAAGCTGAACAGCAAGGCTAGCGACATCGCCATCAACTGGTCTGGAGGTTTGCATCACGCTAAGAAGTTCGAACCATCTGGGTTCTGCTACGTCAACGACATCGTGCTTTCCATATTGGACCTGCTGAGGTTCCATTCACGTGTGCTATACATCGACATTGATCTCCATCACGGTGACGGTGTGTAGGAGGCCTTCTACAACACAGATCGAGTGATGACGGTGTCGTTCCACAAGTACAACGGAATCTTCTTCCCAGCCACGGGATCCATGGAGGAGGACGGTATCGGGAAGGGTAAGAAGTACTCTTTGAACATCCCTCTGAATGACGGTATAGACGACGAGGGTTACATCCGTCTGTTCAAGAGCATCATGGAGCCCCTCATCACAAGTTTCAAACCAGAGGTGATTGTATAGCAGTGTGGAGCAGACTCATTGGGACACGACAGACTGGGGTGCTTCAACCTCAACATCAAGGCACACGGAGAGTGTGTGAAGTTCATCAAGAGTTTCGGGCTGCCGATGCTGGTGTTGGGAGGTGGTGGTTACACACCGAGAAACGTGTCGAGACTGTGGTGCTACGAGACGAGTATCATGACGGATTGCAACTTGGATTCCAAACTGCCAGACGATCTTCCCTTCCGCAACTTCTTCAACCCAGACTACTCACTGCATCCCAATCTGAGTGACAAGTTCGACAACAAGAACAACAAGAAGTACTTGGAGAACGTGAGGATAAAGGCATTGGAACACATCAAATACCTCAACGGAGCACCGAGCGTACAGATGAGAGAGATCCCTCCAGACTTCATGAAACTGTCAGACGAGGAGAAAGCTGAGTTGGAGGCACTCAATAACGGGGAGAGATTGATGGTGGATGCTAAAGATGAGGCTAGAACCGGTGAACTGGTAGATTGACGCATTCATTCCATATATAGATAGAGTGATCAGGCAAACGGCATAATCTCAACGTCATCTGCTCTTGTACCTTCCCATAGACTCTGTATCTTCTTGAAACTGGTCTTAGCACTCTGAACCCCTCTCTCTATCAGCGCATGGAAGTAACTCACCACTCTTTTCCTCTGTGTGTCCTCTGTGCAGTTCAGCCCAATGGTGAGCATCGGTCCTTGAAGCATCAACAACCGTGAATCTGCAGTGTCTATTACTGCACCGGATGGTTCAAAGAACAAGCAGATGTCCAGCATTCGTTGCACCAATTCCACACATAGTCTGTGTGTTCTCTCCAAGCCATACAGGTCGTTGTACACTTGTAACAGCAGCGCATCCACGTGTAGTTGGTGTATCAGGTCAAACCATGAGAACACTCTGTTGCCCATAAACCCGTAGCAACTCCACGGTAGAATCCTCTTGGACTTCTCAGTGTCACCATCAGTTGTAGGAGACGTGGCAATGGCCTCTGGATGCATCGGGTTGTCGATATCGATGAGCACTTCTGTGGAGGCAGCCTGGAACTCCTTTGCGGAATGGATCAAACTCATCAGAAACAAGAGATCCTTGTTGTTCACACTTTGCTGGGAGGTGGCCTTAAGCTTGATGAACTCTCGATACATCACGATCGCCTCTGTGCTGTAACCCAAGAACACGTTGTATCCGTTCTCCAACAGCAATCCGGATTCCACACCAAGCGCACTGTTTGCACCATAGAGCCCCACATCGAGCAGTTCATCTAGTTCGTGTGCCTTGCCGGTACCAACACTTCGCAGACCAGCAAGGATCTCAATGGCTGCAAACCACGATTTAGCGAGGAGAAGACTTGGAGTCATGTTGTAGAACCGGATGTACTTGATGAAGAGATCCTTGGCGCCTCTTAGATGTGCTCTCCAATTACCAGAGCTGGAGTCGGACCCGAGAAGCAAGATGGTGAGTATCAGAGGTTCGATGTTGCTGAGAATCCTCGTACCGTCGTGGAATACGTCACTGATGTTCTTCAAGCATGTGGCAACGTATCTTGACTTCTCTTCGTCTTGGGCAGCGAGACTCAGCATAGCAGCGAGGAGATATGACGAAGTTTTGGCATGGTGGAGCAACACATCGTTACACAACTGCTGATTCAATGGCATCAGCCACGCGGAGATCTTGTCGTAGAACAACTCGAGATGTGTCTTGTGAGGTTCCATGAGGCTGAAAGACGCCAAGATGTCCTGCTTCTTCAACATCACATGTTCAGCTCCTCGGCTTGTGAGATCGTCCAAGAAGTCATCCAGTTCAAAGTCGAGGGAGTCAATCATGTCCTGGGCCAATGTAGACGCCTCGTTGATGATGTGCAAGCGTCGTTCTTCAGGTGGTGAAATCTATGCCACCGGTACAGACGCTTTGTTGGTGAAGTCCAGTACGCCATATCGGGGTTTGGGGATATCGTCTTCGTCTCTCCTCTTGCTCTTTGTTGTTGTTATTGTTGTTGCTGATTTGTGCACAGTATTCTTCTATTCAGCGAGTACAGGATCCGGGTCGATCACTGTGGTTCTGGCATCACTGAACTTGATATCTTTGGCGTAGACACATGTCTTTCCTAGATGGGAACACTGCCAACACTCTGGTTTGCCCTCATCGCACTTGAGTTTGCGTCGTTTGCACTCCTTGCATCCGTTTCTAGAGTATTTTCTCTTCTTAACTGTCATTGGAGGATAACTGATGCTATTATTAGGAAGATGGAGTTGTGGTTCATGTCTTTATCGTACAGCCGGACTTGTTGTTATGAGTCGACCGCTTGACATGTTTCCGGATTCGGATTCCGGAATGACAGCTGGGTCCAAAAAAAAAAAAACTTCCCAACAACATCACGTCGCAGCCAGTTTGCCGGCCGGTAAATCGTTCCATCAAATTCTCTAACACTGCTCTGGCTGTTTTGGTATTGGGCTAACAGGGACGTGGTACATTCTTCTTCTGAGCACCAATTGAGCTTGTTTGGACACCCAGTCGGACATTTCAGCAGCCCATCTCTCTTCCTTCTCTCCCCATTCCGACCACACCCTCTGGAAGCCCACAAGTTACAACTCCCGCTACGACTTCAACTACAATCAACACAGATGTCCACCACTACACAGCCCACTGAGTCCAAGGAGGGAACAGGGTACGTCTACCAGGAACCCCCAACGTACGCCAAGATCGGCTTCGACTTCATCACATGGTTGCTTTCACTGGCATTCTCCATCTTCTTCAGAGAGATCCGTCCCAGGGGTGCCTTCCGTATCCCCAAACAAGGTCCCGTGATCTTCGTCGCTGCCCCGCACCACAACCAGTTTGTGGATGCGGGTATTCTGCTGGGACAAGTTCAGAAGGAGGCCAACAGACGTGTCTCGTTCCTCATCGCCGAGAAGTCCATGAAAGTGAGAATGGTTGGTGAGATGGCCACTTTGGCACTCGCCATCCCGGTCAAGAGAGCTCAGGATAACTTGAAAACGGCCACTGGAGAGATCACACTGGACCCTCAAGACCCTTTCAAGATCATCGGACATGGCACAAAGTTCACACAGGAGGCAATGGCCAAGGGACTCATCGGCTTGCCTCGTTCTAAGGGAAACACGGAGATCGCAGAGGTGGTGAGCGACACTGAGCTCATCCTCAAGAGAGAGTTCAAGAAGTCCGCACAGGAACTGCTCAAGACCCCAACACCGTTCAAGCTCGCTGCCAAGATCAACCAGCGTGAAGTGTACGAGAAGGTCTTTGGCCACTTGGCCCATGGAGAGTGTATCGGTATCTTCCCTGAAGGTGGTTCCCATGACCGTACCGATCTGCTTCCCCTCAAGGCTGGTGTTGCCATTATGGCCCTCGGTGCTATGGACCAGTACCGTGGAACAGACGTGAAGATCGTGCCATGTGGTATGAACTACTTCCACGCCCACAAGTTCAGATCCCGTGCCGTTGTGGAGTTTGGTCACCCAATCACCATCTCAAAGGAACTTGTTGACATGTATGCCGACCCAAAGACCTCGAAGGAAGCTATCCAGAGAGTACTTGATATCATTGAGACTGGTTTGAGAGCTGTCACAGTTACATGCCCAGACTATGAAACATTGATGGCCGTCCAGGCTGCCAGAAGACTTTACACCAACGGTAAGACACTTCCGATCCCATTGGTGGTGGAGATGAACAGAAGACTCGTGATGGGCTACCAGCACTACAAAGACGAACCTGAAATCATCCAGTTGAAGAAGCGTATCATGGACTACAACACAAGTTTGAAGGACCTCCACTTGCCAGACCACGATGTTGAAGAGGCACAGGTCGACTACGTCAGAAACAGTTGGCTCCTAGTCTACAGATCTTTGAAGTTTGTTCTGATGATGCTGTTGGCACTCCCTGGTGGTTTGCTCTTCACCCCTGTCTTCATCGCAGGTAAGGCGTTCTCCAACAAGAAGAGACGTGAGGCACTTGCTGGATCAGTCGTCAAGATCAAGGCCAACGACGTCGTCGCTACCTGGAAGGTCCTTGTCGGTATGGGTCTTGCTCCATTGCTCTACACTTTCTACTCTTGTGTTGGTATCTACTACTTCAGAAACTCCAACATCAACAAACTCGTGTTGTTCTGTGTCATCTACGCTCTAGGTGCCACAGTGACATACTCAGCGCTGGCCTTTGGTGATACCGGCATGGATCTCCTGAAGTCCATCAGACCACTCTACTTGTCATTGGTATCTCCAAATGCTTTGCTCGAGTTGAAGAAGACCAGAGTCGAGTTGAAAGAGGATATCATCGAGATCGTCAACAAGTTTGGTCCTCAGTTGTTCCCAGACTTTGACCACTTGAAGCCACAGAACTTCGACGAGGATCTGGAAGACAAGAAGACCGAGGAGTTGAGAAGAAGAAGACGCGAGAGAAGAAGAAGAGAGAGAAAGTCCAGACAGGACAATTCAGACACTTCCGATGCCGAGTCCATCTCCAATGCCTCTTTGTTTGCATCCTCGGATGGCGAGAGTGACACTTCAGAGACCTCGGTGGATTCAGCTTCAGAGGCAGAGTACTCTACTGGAATCTCCTCAAAGGTCGTTGGTGCACTCAGAGAAAGAAGACAGGCCGATAACTGATATATTCTGTACTATTAATCAACGTTATTATATTAATAACATCACATTCCTTGCACAGCTTGACCTCTCAATCCTGTATGCAGAACCATAGGGACAGACTGCTTGGTGTTTCTTCCCCTTTTCTTCTTCACGTAGTGTTCTGGATGCATCCGCTTAACATGTTGCTGCTTATGCGTGGATGCCTTTGGTCCCTTGAAGATACGAACACAGTACGAACACTGTTCTTGAATACCATTGTCCCTTGTAGTGGTACCGGCATTGTGTGGGAACCTGCGGTTTTTAGCATATACTGGGACATCATAGGAGACTTGTCTGTATGTCGAAACTTCCGGATGAACCTATGGGGCATCAGTAGTTGTCTGATCGTACAAGGGGCCCATTGAGCTTTTGTACTTGGTTCGTATAGAGTCACGGGATGGTTCTTCCGTTGACATGCTTGGACTCACCGCATGATTGGTGAAACCTGTGTAATGTCTGTAAAAATCGGGTTTTGGTATAGGTGGTGAGTGATGGTGTTGTACAGGTTTGATGTTGCGTTGTCTTTTCATCTGGTCACGTCTCAAGGCCAAGAGTTCTCTCAACGACAAGTTCTCCTCATTGATGGGCTCCAGGGGTGTAGGAGCGGATGCACGAGACTGTGGATTTGGAGTGGGTTGATACTAATGTTGATTTTCACGTGCTTGAGGAGTATATGGGTTGATTGGTGTCTCCTGTTGTGCGTCTCGTACAAGTGCCTCCACGTCAAAATCTAACGGATCATAGTCGAGCTGTGCTTCCTCATCGTCGTCATCGTCGTCATCGTCTTCTTCATCTTCTTCATCCGGATGGTACTCTTCGTCATCTGTCATCATCTCATCCATAAGTTCTGTCAAAGGCTTGGGTAAGGGTGGAACTTCTTGCTGTGCGTCTTTGAGTAACTCTTCCAGGTCGAATTCCGATGGATCGTATGGCACTTGTTCATCTTCATTCAGGTCATCCTCATCCTCATCATCGTCATCAAACTCCTCTGGATCCGGGTTATACTCTTCATCGTCATCATCATCTCCATTCAACAGCATTTCAGGTGGTAGTAAAGATGTAGGCAATATCAGTTCCTGCTCTGCTTCTCTGATGAGCTGCTCGATGTCAAAGTCAAACTCCGCGTTAGCCGTATTGGCATCACCATCTTCACCCAAAGCATCCTCTTCGTCCTCTTCCTCTTCTTCTTCAACCTCTTCAGGATTATACTCATCGTCGTCTTCATCTGGTAGATCGTAGAGTCCCAAAAACTTCCAATCAGGCTCTGAGTTGAGAACACTGCTGCTAGCATCCCACTATGATGCACCGGTGTCTGTAGCGGGCGAGGATGGCAACTGAGCACTGAAGTAGGAGTCAGAGGATGCAGCCTGCTGGAGCCTCATTTGTGACGCATTGGGCCTCTGTAGTTGCTAGTAGGTGGGTGCTTGGTTGCACTGTTGTGTACCGTGATTAGCTTGCACGTTGTGACGCGTTCGTGTTCTGGAAGACGGGCTTCCTTCCACATCGGACGGGCGGTAAGACTGATAGTCACTGTTGCTGAAGGGCTGTTGAGTGGCACTTAGAGGGAATGAGTCATTCGAGAGCTGGCCTTTATTCTTTCTCGGGGAGCGCCGTAGTTGTTGCGTAGGAGTTGGAGTCGGTGTCTGTCGTAAGTGATGGAGAGGGAACACCGCTGTCCCGAGCGAGGCAGCGCCAACTGGTGGTCCCAATCGGCGTGGTGATATATTCGAGTCCATTATGTGAAGTTATAGTGTCGCTTTCGGATGAATGGATATTCTGTTTATGCGTTTGAAGAACAAAGATGAATGGAACGTGAAAGAAGTGTCTTCCGTGTTTTGATGATTTCATCTCCACCAACAACGCGAACTTCCCACGCTTCATCTTCACCTACTCTACAAGTCGATACCCGTTGAGACCCCCCAGTATGGATCCGATTATGGCTTATACAAGCTCGCTAATATCATTCCAGAGCTTCTCTACCATCGTCTCCGCGTCGTCCCCGAGAGGCTCCTCCAACTCCTCCAACAGCTTCGACTTGCTCTTCTCATCCTTGATGATGGAGACAACGTAGTCAGCCAGCTCTTCGTCCTCCACGCCCATAAACTCCTCGATATAGGTCAGAATCTTAGGCTTGACCTTCTCAAGTACTTCCTCAAGCTTCTCGTCGTCGATGTCCAGTACATTAGGGTCGCTGTTAGCGGTTGTTGTTGTTGTTGTTGTTGTTGTTGTTGTTGTTGTTGTTGTTGTGGCCTCATCCATCGCACTATCTTCCTCTTGCTGCTTCAGTGGGATGTTGATAGTAGCGAGGAATTCTTCACTCGTCTTTTTCGAGGCCTCTTCCTGAACATGTTCTTGTCTGTCCTTCTCGTCTCTCTCCAGTTCCTTCTCTCTGTGTCGTCCGGAGCGTTTGAACTTGCCCTCTGCGTACTCTTCCTTCAGTGTCTTGTCCAGGTTGGCCTCGTAGTTCTTTGCATCAACGAGCTCCTTGATTAACTCTTGGTTTCTCTGTTCCTCCCTGTGAACGACTTGTAACTTGATAGCGAACTTCTTGAGCATATCCTGAGACTGCCTCTTGATCTGCAGCTCCTCATATTGCTCATCGGTCAATCCATCATCATCTGCAGCTTCATCCTCATCGTCGTCACTATCGTCACCTCCAACATCCATACGAGTTGTAGATGACTCATTCTTGAACTTCTCAAACAACTTTCTCAGTTGCATCTTGGCTCTTTTCTTCTCCTCTTGTCTCTCCTTCTCACGCTTCTTCTTCTCGTTCTCAATGGCTTTCAATCTGAACTCTTTAATATCCTTTTTCAGCTGAGGTATCACTTCCTTTGGAACATCCTTGAGCTCCGACTCGTCAACCACGTAGTCCATCTCACTGGATTTCGTATTCTTTCTGTTCTTGGATTTCTCAAGCACTTTTGCGATCTCTTTTGTGATACGTTCCTTCTCTTCATCAGATACAGTGACATCGTCGGAGCCTTCATCTTTGATCATCTGTGCAGTATTGGTTTCAACACGAACGCTCAAGTTCATGCGGGCCACTTGTAAATGATCAAAAGTCAACAGTAGTCGTTGTAAGAGTGATATCTTCTGTGCTTTGTCACCTTCAACCAGCCTCACAAACAGGATCTTGAGATCAACCTCTTCGACACAACTCCATTGGTACTTGGAGGTAACAAATACGTTCAACATCTGTTCCACAACTTCATTACTCAAGTCTGCAACACCTGTAATTGTAAACTCGAAGAGTTGGTCTTCCAGAGACATTGGCCCGAACTGCTTCAACTCAACAAAGTTCGTTATGGTGTAACTGTCTTCCATTACTTCGTCCCCATCCGCATCTTTGTCATTGGTGTCATCGTTTTGTTCGGGTCTTCTTACAATCTGATTGCTTACTTGTGAGATTTTAGACGATGAGATTGGCACAGCTCCGATGAGGTTGGGTGAGAATTGTACCTTTGAAGACACATCGAGGTTCTTGTTGAATGTGGGCACTTGAAACTTGGTGACACCATGTACCGTTGGGAGAGTAGTAATGTCCGATGCAGTGTTATGCATGGTTGATTGCTTAGTTTGGTGATTGTCCAAGTCAGAAAGAGTCTGCCTCAAGACCTTCTGCTCTAATTGTTACCTGTTAGCCATGACTGGAGCAGTATCAACACTCATGGACTGCCCTGCTTCTCCGTAAAAAATCCTGTCCGTCTCGTGCGCGCAACAACAGTATCCGGAAAGTTGAGGAAAGCGTCCGACTATCAGGATCACTGCTACAACGGCCTTCAATACGCCATGCAGATGCTCATATATACTCTATAGGTTATGTATACCATCAATACCATCAGCGAGTTTTGTAGATATCCTCCAGAGTAACAGAGTTATCCACATCCAAGGCATACTTCCAGAACTTACTGAGATGTCTTGTTCCGGAATCACACGCAATCAGTACGATGTTCTTTCCCTTGATCTCATTATCCCAACACATCTTCAGTACAGCAACGGCATTGACCGCGGTAGAACTTCCAATGAACAGTCCATCGTGAACACTGAGGTACTTGGCCATCTTCAATGCCTGTTCATCACTCACTTTGACACTATCGTCGATGTATGGTTCTCCTTTGGCGAAATTGGCAGTGATACGATTCAAACCGATACCTTCCACTAGTGTATCCACTTGATGACGACGTCTTGTTCCCTCTTTTTCCTCATTTGTGTACATCACTCCATAACGGATTCTGTTGAAAAACCCACTACCCTATGGATCAGCAAGCACTGTGGTCACATCGGGCAACTTCTCCTTCAAGTAGCGAGAAACACCCGCTATCGTACCACCGGTACCACATCCAGCGACAAAGTAGTCAACATGGCCCTTCAACTGCTTACAGATTTCAGGACCTGTTGTAGTGTAGTGGATCTTCCAGTTGGCCTCGTTCTCAAACTGGTCTGCAAAGATACCACGCTATGTAGTGGATGAATCTTCAGTGAGACGTTGGGAGGCAGACTTAGCAGAGTTCACATACTGCTCTGGGTCGACGATGGAAGCTGGCTTCACCTTTTTGAGCCCCACTCCCAGTGTTCCAAAGAGTGCAAGCTTGTCGGGTGATGTATCGTCTGGTAGATGGATTTCAGCTTTGTATCCCAGTGAGTTTGCCATAGTTCCGATGGAAATTCCTGTAGAGCCAGATGTGCCTTCAAATATGCAGTCACCTGGTGAGAGTAGTTTTTGGGCTTCTTTGTCCTTGATGATGGCAAGAGCAACACGATCTTTGGCGGAACCAGCTGGGTTGAGGTACTCTAATTTTGCATAGACGTTGTTACCCGTGGCCTTGGATAGTGACTTGATGAGCACCATCGGAGTGTTCCCCACAAGACCCTCCACACCAACGACTGGTGGGGGTAATGTAGTCAGCTCATCATCACTGTTGGACTTCGTTGATCTGTAGAGATTGATGAGTTGGCTGAGAGTGTAGAGTATAGCCGCGACCGACGCACCACTAGCAGATATCTCACGCCATGTCCAGTGCTGTGAGGCCATTTTGGTGTGGTTTGTACAGTCATGTTCTTGAGATTGATGCTCATCACAGAGGAAGCGTGCTGCCAGTTCCTTTGATCACTAGCATCAGTGGTGTGCGGATGTTCGGACCTTCGGACAATATCCGCGGAAGCCTCGCCAAACAGCCCGAGAGCTTATGTATGTGGGAGCTGTGGGTTGTTCGGTAGAAGTGATCATCCCCAAACAAGAAGGGTCCAGCCCAGAAACTTCTCTCCGTCTTGTCAAGTAACACCCGTCCTTGTACCAGACAGACTCTATCTGCTTCACCCCGGCTAAATACTGTTGCGTCGTACGACCAGCTGTTGTCTCAACCACCCACAGATTTACTAGCAGGTCCCAGGAGTTGCTCAACCTTCAACTTTCAACCGAGGTTCATCTTCCCTCCCACAAGCGACCACTTCACCATCTCATCACCCCGATACGCACCCCCCCTTGCATTCCACAGATACTACTATGAATCAAGGTAACCCCAATACTACAGAAAAGACCGACCCGCCGAAGAAGTACTCGGTCAAGTACAAACGTAACAGGTCTTCGAGGGCGTGTGAAGTGTGTCACTCCCGCAAAGTCCGATGTGACGCCACCATCCACATCCCTTGTACCAACTGTTTGACTTTTGGATGTGAGTGTCGGTTCCCTGAGCCCAAGGAGAGAAAGAATGCCCGTCAGAAGAAAGCACGGTCAGCGGAGTCCACGTCGTTGCCATCAACAGCATCAACAGGCACAGACCAGCTGCTTACCGCTCACTCGGACTCTACCCCACCACCGCCAACACAACAACAACCTCAACAACAACCAGCTCCTACCCCACTGCTCAGCCAATAGCCACATGTCCAACACCAACCTCCTGTATCGAGCATCAACAATCACAATAGCGCCAGCAGACGTCGTCATGAGCCGCTTGCCGCCATCTCTGCAAGAACGGCCACCGTGGACACCCAGAGACTCTCTAAATAGCAGTTCTCCACCATCTCATTCCACGGCAGAGCCTCCACTGCGGTGTTGTTGAACATTGACAAGGACAGAGACACACATGTTAAGCTACAGGACTACGTACCGCCTGCGTTGAAGAACAGTATGGACCAGACCAGAGCAGGCCTTGACACTGTGTAGATGGAGATCCTCAGACTTCGTGGTGCCTTCTTACTACCAGAGAAGTCACTGTGCGATGACCTGATTGACACTTTTTTCAGACACGTGTACCCATTGGAACCCATCATTGACAAAGAGAGCTTCATGAAGCAGTACAAAGACGGGTCTGTGAGTTTGTTGTTGTTGCAATCCATCTACCTTGCGGCCTCACGTATATCTGACAACGAACTGTTATACGACGCAAACGGGTCCAGCTATTTGGCCAGTGCTACTTTCTACCAGAGAGCCAAGGCGTTGTACGAGGCAGGCTACGAGAAAGACCCAATCCCTATTGTCCAGTCGTTGATCATCTTCTCCAGATTCTGGGACGGAATAGAAGACATCTTGGGGAACTCTTTCTACTGGACAAGAATCGCAATCACCGCGGGACAAGGTTTTGGATTCCACAGAGACATGCTCAAGACAGGTGGTAAGTACTCACCTGAGGAACTCAGAATTTGCAAAATCTTATGGTGGGATTTGTACACCCGTGATATCTCCTGTTCTGTGGCATTTGGAAGACCACGTGTGATTCACTTGGAGGACTGTGACGTGCCCATGGTGACAATGGCAGACTTCACACCTGATCTGGCCCCACATGATGCTCAGGCGTTCATCCATATGGTTCGTCTCAGTGAGATTATGTCTATTGTGCTACAAGAGTAGTACAGTGTGCGTGCAGAGCTCACGAAGAAGAGCAGAGAAAAGCTGATTATGACACACTGTGATATGATTATGAGTGCATGGAGAAGCAGTTTGCCACCACAACTCCAGTACCAACCACACGTCTATCTTCCATTGTCTGTGAGCATCATGAACCTCTACTACTACTCCGCAGTGTGTTTGGTCCATCGCTCCAACATGGTTAAGACAGTGGATGGGAAGCAGTACCCATCAGAGGGAATTGTGTTCAAGGCCTCGAGAATCATTGCGGATATCGCTTCCAGACTATTGAAGTCGAACGATATCAGATACTGTCACGCATTGACCATCCCAGTGTTCTTCACTGCCTCATTGACCTTCATCTGTCACATGGACTCACCGAACCCATCAATTTCGAAGACTGCCAAAGTGTGTTACGAGATCTGTCACGATGCCTTGGCTGCCATCGGTAAGAACTTCATGGTTGCCGTATTGTTACAACACGGTCTTCAACGGTATGCACAGGACTCGAGTTTGAGGGAGAGATTGGTCAACGGTATGATCAAGAAGTCCGCCAACAGTGGAATCCAGACAGGAAGCGCACCAACTCCATTACACCACTCTAGCAGCGGGTCTCCAGCTCACTAGGGTCCAAACTCCAACTTCACCCCACAGTTCTCTAACACACCTGGATTTGTCGATTTCAACACCCCTGGTCCTTCTCAAATTGGTACGCCGGTAACTATGGGGAATCCTCAGGCTCAGACACTACTCGCGCCTCACCAGCCACAGCCTCACCAGCCACAGAAGCAGCAGCCGGGGTCGATGAGCTTCCCACAACCTGCTCAGACGCCACAACAGGAACCTCAAACACAGTAGCAACAAGGGAACAACGCCACAGATTTCCCAGATCTGTATCTGTTCACGAATACGCTTCCACAGAGCGGGGTGGAGACGTTTGATCCAGCGAGACTGTTCCCTACTAACCAGGACGGCACACCAGGCAACGCCACCTCTTCACAGGGACATGCTCCATCAGAGACTTCTGGCAGTGATGTGTTACCTCCTGACATCCACATGAACTTGCCAGAGTTTGACTTCCCAAACTTTGCCAACACCATCTCCTTCAACAACTTGACCAGCTTCAACTCCTACATAACCCCGATGAATCTCGAAGATCAAGAAGCTGCTATATACAACAACTATGGTGGTCAATGAAAGGATGTACTATCATGTACTACGTTTCCATAATATAAATTAGTAAATATGCAATGTTGTGTAATGAAAAGGATTAATGCAAACGAAGTAAACGAGATGAAACCAACTAAGTACTTATTGATGAATATAAAACAAGAGCAATGAGAGCTTAAGCGATCTTCTCAGCTTCGCTGAGAGACTCGTTGGCCTCAGCTTGTTCTTCATTCTTAAGCATAGCTCTTCTCTTGTCACGACGGGCCAACAAGATCACCAATGTGTTGAGCACGATACCCATTCCACCAAGACAAGCGGTGTAGATGAAACCCTTAGGGAAACGTGGGGCGTCATCCTGGTTGAAAGTGAACATTGGCACCCAAGCACCAGTCACATAAGTGATTGTGTTTGTGACGACAACGACAAAGTTTCTCTTCATATCGTCCTGGTGCAAAAGAGAGTTGACCCAGGAGAAAATCATAGGCTGGGCCAAACCGAGCAATGGGATGGCCTGGATGAAGTAAGCAGCCCAATGCAAACCAATTGGAACGTCATAGACTGCGTTAACAGCGGCACCGAAAGTGACCATGACGAAGACGATGTAGAGCATGAGCCAGTTGAGACGACCTTTGAAGTAATCGTTGATGTAGGAACCTGTAAGACCGAATGCAATACCACACCCGTAAAGGATGGATGGGTAAGTGTTGTAGTAGTACGAGTCGAGCTTGAGATCCTGTTTCATCCAAAGCTGGAAAACCTGAGAAGTGTTGACCTGGAAGGCATTCTGGTAGGCAAGGAACAAGAATGGGAAGATCCAGATGTGCCATGTGGTGAAGAATGAGAGCACCTTCTTAACGGTGTATGGTTCACGGGTGTTGAGTTGAGACCCTGCACGACGTCTTCTTTCAAGAGCAATGAGCTTGTCTTCCTCATTGAAGTACCAAGCGTTGGTGGTAGTTGGGGTGTTTGGACAGTGAGTGAGGGTGTAGAGACCAACAGGGAAGGAGATGACAAAGTCAAAGACAAACATCCACTGGAATGGCTCGAGGGAGCTGTGCAAGTTGGACTTGAGAATAGCCTGCTGCAATGGACCAGAGATAAGACCAGAGGCGAAACCGGAGCATGCGAAGAAAGTGGAACGCTTGGACATCTCAGCCTTGGAGTACCAACTTCCAATGAGATATTCCACACCTGGGAAGTAACCACTTTCCATGAGACCAATGAAGAATCTAAGTGCCCACAAACCCTTGATGCTCTTTGGGGTGATACAGAGCAGAGTCATGATGGACCAACAAATCTCCAAACCACCGAGGTAGTAACGAGCAGAAACTCTGTGCAAAATCAAGTTGGATGGAATCTGACCGATAATGTAACCAATGGTCCAGAGTGTAGTGAGGACGTTGTAGTCGTTACCGCTCATGTCGTAGTACTCTTTCATACCGTTGACGTAGGCAGTACCGACGTTTGTCTGGTCGAGCTGCTTGATGAAGTAACCGGTACAGCATGTTGTGAGGAGGAAGAAGTCGAGCTTTGTGAGGAAAACACGCTCCTTAGGGTGCTTGTCAGCAGAGTCCCAGAAGAACACTGAAGCCTTGTACCACCATGTCTGGCGTCTCTGGATCTCTTCTTCTGTGAGGTCGAGTGTGAGGTCGATGTATGGCACGCTTGGGTCGTGAGTCTGTGGTTGTTGTTCAGTGGATTGTGTCACCATGGAAGCTGTGCTTCTCTGGTCGAAGGTGTTCTGTTTCTCCAAACTCATGACAGGCAGGTGAAATGACGATGGACAAGAGATGAGACCATCTTAGCAAATGATTTCTGAAGATTGTGAGAAGAGCAAACAGCCACCATCGTTTCTTATAAAGGCATCCACAGCTGTCAATAGTCATCGATGAGCCACACGAAACTGTGGATCCTTAATGGGGAAAACCCCAGGAAATTTCTTTTCAACGGCCTGGTTCCGCCACGAATCTGTGGTAGTCGTTGTGGCTCAAGACTGTGGGTCTGCTCGTATCTGCGCTTCTGCTTCCCGATATGGTATCTAAAGCGGACACTGAGGCTTTCAGGGCCACAATTGGCCACAGTCTTCGTCCATTGTATTTTCTACGCAGTGGCAAAATTTTTGTCATCCACATGTCTCAAGCCTTGGCCTCGAAAATCTCATCCCTTCTACCTGCCGCTCTTGGTAGGTGAAGCTGCTCAGTGCTAACTGGCAAAACTGTGGCTCTGTGGAGACTGACAAATATTTTATAGGGGGGTAGTGAAGGTTGGGAACTTTTGCCCCAAGTCAGGAAGCCAGTTACTAGCCACATTGGGTTGTCGATTGCTGATGCAGTACTGTAAGTACGTGAAAGGATAGTGACTAGAGAATTCACTTCGTAGTATTCAGATCTATCATCTGTAGACTAGTGCTGTCTACCCCACATGAACTCCTGTCACCTGTGTCCATCTAGGATCATCGCGAACTGGCTCCTGAGTCTTGAGTGCTGAGAGTCGAGACCGGTCAGAATGATAGCTCTCTATCAGTGCTCAGTCATATCCTAAACTATGGCCAAAACTATATAAAACGTGCATTATAATCATTTAGCTAACACTCCTGACGTTAGCCATATAGTTTATTGTGCTGATTTTTAGGTTTTAGGCGTATTTTTGATACAGAGAAGATTCAAAGTCGGACAAAGAGAGCATTTCAACTCAACAACGAAATGACTTCGTGGCCAAGCTGGTTAAGGCGCGCGACTGTTAATCGCGAGATCGTGAGTTCGATCCTCACCGAGGTCGTTTATTTTTTTCAATTTCCACCATTGTATGGTTATGAGCCCGTGCTAAATGCCTCTTGAGTCTCGAGACTTTGGCGTGTCTGTTTACAGTTTGGCGAAAGTTATTTTAGACATATCACGCGCGCCAAACTCAGGTACAAACAAACACGTCGCTCAGTTTGGAAGTTCATTTGCGCTAATTGCGAAAGTGGCGTAGATCTTGCAGATTTGCGCTCAGTCAAGCTTCAGCTTGAGGTGACCCCTCTCAACTTCGTTGAGTAGATCAACGAAAGTTGCGTGAGCTGGTTTAATCACCAATTTGTAAGAACCAAACTTTTCTGAAAGCACCAATATTCCATCAACCATACCAGCCTAATTGGGTACATTTTAAGTTGAAACGCGAGAATTCTTTAAAGGTTGCAAGTTGACGCAAGACCTCGGTTGAAGGCGCGCCAAAATTTCGTGTTCACGCCTTCTAGGCCTAGATCTCTGAATCCGCGCTTCCGGATTAGGCAAGCGGGAGAGATTTTGCGCAAAACAGGGAAAGTGGGCTAGAGAAAAAATAGCAGAGGTACATTCCGGCAACATCTGAGGCTTGAAGTGGTGAAGGTGGGAAAAGGGCAAAACAAAAAAAGTATCCTTCCGGTAGAAACACCCTCAGTGTTCACCACACTAAACCAAAACAACACACCACATCCCACAAAGCGCTGTTTGTATTGAGTTCTTTCTTGATATTCCACATAGATACCAGTGGACTCAACGCAGATCTCTCTACTACTTCGATTTCGTCGTGAAGCGCAGTGTCAGATCTCAATCACACTCTGAGACACACCACACGTTTCCCTTAACACCACCACAACCCAGAGAGCCATCCCAGCAGCTGACCCTATACGTTCCTTATCCGCATAAAGACAGGCTCCATCTGATATTTGCTTTTCTCCGTTTCCAGTTCTTTCCTTTATTTTGTTTTTTATTCTGTGTTTGTTGAAGCAAGAATCAAGATCCACACTTTATTATGAGGTTACTCAACGCCGTGGTGCTAGCCCAGGTGGCGGCAGCTCTTCCCTTTGATCTGGACTTTGGAAATCTGTTCAATAACGAAGCATCCAATCTGAAAGACTTGTTCAACCAGACCTTACCACTTGTGTCGTCTTCCAGTGAGTTGGAAAGCCCATCCTCGTCACCAATCCTTGTCACACCTTCGATGGCAACATTGGAGCAGTCAACTACTTCCAAGAGCCGGACAACATTGGCTTCTACTACACCTTCTATGAAGTCTCAATCAGTGACAATTTCGAATTCTCCAGCGGCCAGAACCACTTCTTCAACACAATCAACCCCAATGGGGACCACTAAGGATGAAACTGAATTATCAAGTACAATAGTCGCAGTGCCGCAGGAATATGTGCTATCATTATCGAGCACAGATACTTTCTCCACATACACTGGCGATTCCGATGTTTCCACAACTGCAACGTCTGCTGACGCCGGTCCATCTACAACCTCTGTAGAGGTCCACAGTGCGGTCTCAAGTGCCACACAAGCTGACGAAGATGAAGATTCATATGCCGCACTCTCAGTGATCCCTGTTGAGCCATCCACAACAACAATGGATTACGAGACTGTTGGATCCACTGACTCCGCTGAGTCTGTTCTGTCATCCGTGGAAGCCACAACAGATGAGGAAGAGACAATCACACCAACTACTACTGGATCTCCTAAGCCAACAACCGCTGTTGAGACTGTTCCTGCAACTCCAACAGTAGATACTACAGTGGACACGGAGACAACCGATGAACCGACTGGTGAGCCAATTTCTGCAGAACCAACTACTACAGTTGAAACAACAACGTCTCCAACACCCGAAACTACGACTGATAAGTCAGCTGATGTTGATGATACTACTACTATTACTGTTGATGAGACCACCGCCGATGCAGCAGTAACAACAACAACTGCACCTCCACTTCAGACTACATCGCCATCTCCATCGCCTTCACCATCTCCCATCACTTTCCAGACTGATGATGAAGATGAGGAGACAACTTCTTTGTCAACCGATGTTGTCGTTCCTTCCACACTTACTCAGTCCTGGATCGAAACTGCATTGAACACAACATCGTCAGATCTGGCTCCAACTGTTCCTTCTACCACTGTGCTGGAAACAGGAACCACTGGCTCCACAGATTTGACCACGAATCCCTACACCGTTCCATCCACCACGGAGTTGACTGCTCCAACTGCTCCAACTGCTCCAACTGCTCCAACGGTTTCAACGGTTTCAACAGATGTGACACCTACAGAGACCTCTCTCACTGGGGTGCCTATTCTGACTTCTGACACCACTGAGCCAACAACTACAGATCTCTGGGATACTGCTACTGCAATCACAGAGACTACTCCTACAGACACTCTTCCTTTGAGTTCAGTGCTCGGCTCTGAGACAGAACCAGTGATGCTCACACCAACCACTGCGCTCACTGAGACCCTCCCTACTACAACTGATGTGCTCCCTACAACAACAGAAAGTGTCGAGACAACCACAGGTACCACTTCCCTAGAGACTACTGGTACCACTGAGACCTCCCTCGCTGTTGATACCACCGCGACAAGCACCACTCCCCAAGAGCTCACTTCTCTTGAGACTACTGGTACTTCTACCGCCACTCCAGAGACCACAGAGACTACTGAGGGAACATCTGAGACCACGAAGCTTGACACCACGTCCACTGCTGAAGTCACTCAGAAGCCAATCACTCCATCAACCACTGTCTTGATTTCTACCCCAACCTCTACAAGCGAGGGTACCACAAAGACAACAACTGATGAGACTCCAGTGTACGTGCCATCTACTTCTACCGCAGCTGTTGAGACTCCCACTTCTACTTATCCAGCTGACGTGACAAGTACTGTGGAACCTGAACCAATGAGACCAACCACTACCATTGTGGAGGAGCCACAGTATCCTTCTTCCTCTGATGTCGTCACCCAAGATCCTCTGCCACCAATCACTGTGACCACTAGAAGACCAACCTCTACCAAGAACTGGTTGCCTAGTACGTTGATCACTGCTCAGCCTACCATTGTCTAGTCCGACGAATCTGTTACTTCCACCACTACCGTTGCCACCTCTGCTTTGCCACAGGCCATCACTCCTGACACAAACGAGGATGACATCCCATCTGATTACGTGTTGATCACTATTGGGTTCAAGGAGTCCTGGAACTATCCATTCGTCGTGAAGAACTCGTTGGCTTCTGCTCAGATCTTCGAATACTTGCCAAGTGTGTTGAACGTTCCATTCAACTATGTGAACTCTAACATATCTGTGTCTCAGTTGGTTCCTTTCACATCCACCAATGTCGACTACATCATCACTGTTGCTGAGGTTTACTTCCCATCTAGGGATGTTGATGCCTTACAGACCATCGTGCTGAATACCAGTTCGGTGTTGTACCACTCTGGTGATGCCACGTTTGATGAGTTCTCGACATTGATTGATACTTCGATTCCATTGACTGGTATCTTGGATCAGTTATCTGCATCGTCCGATTCTGATGATGACTCCAGTGTGGACCAAGTCATTGCTGAAGAGGGTATCCCTGTTGACTCTGGTTCTATGGAGTACTCTGTTGCTGTATCCGATAACACTTTGGAGAACGTGAGTAAGACCAAGGTGGCCAGTATCACTGTTGGTTCTCTTATTGGTGCCACCGCTTACATTTCTCTTATGGTTGTTGGTATCAGATACTACATTGTCAGAAAGAGAATCAAATTGGACAGTGCTGCCAACTCAATTGTTGGCTCGTCTTCCAATGCCTCGGTGAACTCCATGAACGTTCACATCCCATCGTTTGTTTCTCAGAGCGGCATGGACACATTCGGCTCTTCAAGAAGTGCCGATATGTCACAAGTGGAGAGTTATATCCCTAAGATCTCCAAACCAGTTGCTACTCAGAACTCTCTGGGGTGGGTCTGATCTTGATCTATCCTAATTATACCCAGTTTTGTCATTTCCATTTACTTTGTTTTGATTTATTTATACCCCGGAAGTTGTTCGTCTTTCACTCATTTGCCTCTGCTATTCATCATTGCAGTTTTTCTATCATCATGGTTCGAACGAGCCTACTTTGTATATTAGTGCTATCAGGTGTCTATACCAATGACAATATCAGGAACTTATAATTGTCTGTATATGCCAGTTTAATGTAGTGTGGAATATGATCTATCAATATAGTGGTTGTCTCATGAAAGCATCAGCTGCCTTGACAAGCTCTGGGTATCCTTTCACAAGGATATCTGCATGCGTACAATCCGGCAATACCACAAGCTCGCTCTTGGGGAAAATTGATTTGATTGCAGATTCACCTTCTGTATCGATGAACTCTGATTTGCCAGCCTTGATGAATAATGAGGGAACATCTGTTGTGATGGTAGAATCCGGCATTGGGAACTCACCAAGTTCAATAAGTGCAGCTTCATCCATCATTTCAAGCGGAACTTTGGGCGACAGATGTCCTCTTCTCAGCTTCAGGTTCTCCAGTAGATATAGTGCCATGTTCATATCTCCACCAATCAAAGGACGGATGTGTTTCACCAAGTGCTTCTTCGCATCCTTGTGGTCGTACTTGTGAGAGTTCTCCCTAGACCACTTGAGAGTATCCAGTAAAGCGGGCACGTATGAGTGGAACTCTTGTCCAATTGGTTTCGAATAAGGTGCATTGTCTATGCAGATCAACTTCTCTACACGATCTGGATGGCTCAGTGCGTATGCCATGGCTGTTTTGGCACCCATTGAGTATCCGATGAAAGTGGCCTTGGGAATATGTGTGTGGTTCATGAATTGGGCGAGATCCAGGGCCTGTGTCTGGTAGTTGAAAGATGGGATATGCGGGGACTCGCCGTGGTTTCTTGCGTCGATTGTGTAGCATTCCCTTTCGAACAGCTTATGGTAGTGTTTGGCCATCTTGTTGAAGTTCTTCTTGGATCCAAGGAAGCCATGGAGGAACACAATTGGCGGGTCTGAAGGAGTACCTCGCGCTCCGAGCTTGGTGAAAGCTGGCAGTATGCTTGGTAGTGACTTCATAGGTGGATGTGTACTGTGTGGAGAAGGGTGTGGAGGTCGCAGTGGATCTAGTCTAATCCTCAATTGATGATGGAAGCTTCGAGATTTGGATTGACAGATAGAGTCTGTTGCGCGACTATTTCCGAAAGATGGAAGTGGAGATGATCCACACAGTAGACAATCACCACTTCATCCATCTTCAAGAATAGCAAATCATCAACCAACTAGTGAAGCCAGATCCACTGCACCCAACTAAAACCAGCTACCATCGCATCACATCATGCCACGCCAACGCCTAGCTGCTCGTCGACTCGCCTCCTTGGACGACACACCGCTGGACGAGGACGAACAGGAAGAACTCATCGAGCTCTTACGCCTGGAGAACATCAACACCAACAAAATGTTCATCAACTTATTCACAGTGTTGTTCTTGATACCAATCCCAATATTCGTGCACGTAAGGTACTGTCGACGTTCACCAGTGGATTCCTTCTTGTCCACCGCTGCACAGATCAGTGCGATTGCTCAACTGAGGTATCTCCCGTTTGTCGACTTCACTGATTTACCCCTCGCACGATACTATGGAAGATACATCAGAAGATCCTGGGTATTTGCACTGTTTGTGAACTCTCTGGGTGCGCTGATCGCGTACAGAAGGATGCCACACCTTGAAGAGACTACAAATCTGGTGTTCTTCTTGCCCTTGGTGTGCTCTTTGATTTCTACATTTTGCGCCTACTGGATTCTCTCATTGGGGAAAGATATCGATCATCTGAACAACCTGAAGTACAAGTACAAGTCAGCGTGAATCACGTTGGCTTATCCGGCTTGTTTGGCGTCGCAAAGAACTGAATGGCAAATGGGACTTCATCTTCTTTGCTGCTGATTCTCTTCTTCAACGAGGCTCTCCTGGAGTGATTCTTCGACAATTGAACTAGCTCACCAATCATTGAGTCATTCTTTTGATCAATTGCCCTCAATACTTTCACCATCAGGTTGGATGATCCTGTCAGGGCAAAAGACACACACCCTGCGAACCCCACACTTGACTCTAACACTCTTCTTCGAACCAGATTGAACACAAGAGGCATCTGATGCTCCCAGTGGGACAACAGGAAACTGTAATGTGCATAGTTGACATGTTGGATCAACTCACCTATATCCAGTTGTTCTTTGAGGTGGTGATAGTTGAGGTGTACCGTGATGTATCTCAGTCGTGTTAATGCGTCACTGTCAACTAGATTGGTGTCAAACTTCTGGAGTGCCGCTTCCCCAAGGATCTCATCGGTCAAAACGACTTCAAATGAATTTATGGATGAGTACTTCAACTCCAAGCTGAACTTGAGCTATCGGAAGACCGGTGAAGAGGCAAAACTGGACATGAGAACCTCAACGCGTGGATCATCGGAGGCGAGAAACCGTTCATTGATTGATATGAGGTAGAAGGCCTGAGTCAATTGAGAAGGTTAGTCATCACTCCATATATCGAAGTGATCATCAATGCAACTGGTAGAGTACTTCTTATAGCGCACTTTGAATTTGGGTGCAACAACCACTGGTGCTCTGTTGACTGAGCCTGACGCGTCAATGGCCAGCTGGAACCGCGCCTCTAGTAGAGCACCTGATGATTTGAAGCGTAAATGGAGTGACGAGGAATTGAAGCAGTCCATTGTGGCACAGTCAACTTGTCAAGCTCCTTGAATAACCGTGAAGTCAGGTTGTAATAGATACAGAACTGGGGTTGAACGAAATAAGGGTTAAGTACATATGTGGGGTGGTCGCTATTACTGAATTTACGCCCTATCTCCTGCCTCAGCGTAAATGCTATCACGACAGGATCACATGTTCGAGACGGTCGCTTACTCTCATACTCATCAGCGCATTTGACACCAACTCGGGTTACAATTTCTCCTTTCTAATACCCCAAACCAGGCTGTTATACACCATAAATATGACCCAATAGGTTTTGGAAAGCCGCATCTGGATCGACGGTTGCTTTGACTTCTTCCACCATGGCCACGCCAACGCCATCTTCCAAGCACGTCAGCACGGTACTGAACTCTACATTGGAGTCCATTCAGACGAAGAAATCACTGCAAACAAGGGTCCTACCGTTATGAATTTGAAAGAGAGAGAGATGGCGGTAGAGACAAACAAGTGGACCACAAAGACAATCATCAATGCCCCATACGTAACGCAACCTGAGTGGATGGACAAGTTTGGTTGCAAATACGTTGTCCACGGAGATGACATCACAACAGATGCCGAGGGAAACGACTGTTATGGGATTGTGAGGGAGCAAGGAAGGTTGATCTTGGTCAAAAGAACAGAAGGTGTCAGTACCACAGATCTCATCAACAGATTGCTCGAGCCTTCTTACAAAGACCACTATGTGCAAGATGTGCTAGCCAAAGTACAGGAGAACGCACAGCTCATCGAGAACTTTTCCACCGCCAAAGATGGCCACACACCGTATAACGATGTTTGGGTGTTCAAGGAAAGTGCTGGATCCAGTTCTGAATTGGTAAGTGTCGCCAAATCTGGAAGAGATTGCACATACAAATGCTATGTATATGGAACGTTTGACCTATTCAACCCATTCCACAGTGAAGTACTCAAGACATTGAAAAACAAGTATGGAAGTGTTCTTGTGGGTCTTTACAACGATGGTGTTCCATCCCACACCACAATGGATATACTTCAGAGAGGATTGTGTGTCTTACAGTGCAAGCACGTTGATGGTGTGATACTGGGCGTCTCTGAAGTGTACAAGCCAGTAGAGTTACTGGCAGAGGATCATGTGGTCTGGGATGTGTTGTCCTTTGATAACGACTTCAGCTATCTCAAACACGGTGGTATTGAACAACGTATACAACAGCACCACGACATGTACATAGAGAGACAGAGGAAGAAAGGTGCGAAGGCTGAGCTCGAGAGGATGATGGAAGCTGCACAGAACTAAAATTGTGAAGTTATCTAGTCACTAGATTAAAGTCATAATTTCCTACTCTCTAGAGCCAGACCGATATGATAAAGGGTTCTTATCTACAGAATTTTGATCTGTAGTTTGTGAGGCTGATAAGTGGAGCGGTTTTCCGAAGACATCCGGATTTTGAACGGGGTTTTCTGGATTCAACATTCCTTGGCGTTTTGTGGAGACTGCAGATATTCCGAGACAGGTACTCCGTTGATAAGGGTATTTATGAAGGATTTTGAGAAATTCTTTTCATCAAAAGGTAATTAGGATCTCCAAAATGTCATAGTTTGAATATATATGTTTATACAGCCCTTACTTAAGCCTGCGTGAAGCTTCAAAGCCCCGACGGTACACCGCGGTGATGCTGCCGAGCCGTGACGTCGGTGTTAAAAAGTGATGTACGAATCCGGATAAACTCATGATGCCGTATCAACGGTTCAATTGGGCTAACTCATCCAACTCTTACAGTGAGAACCACGGGAAATTTTTCGCAGCCAATATCAGGAGATAAGAAACGGACCACCGGCTGCCTTGTTATAGATTATGGGTTGAATATAACCCAGCAGGTGTCGACTTTCTTCGCTCTCTCACACTCAAGCTTCCCTAGCAAAGAGTCCAGAGCTCCACACGCCACCCCTTTCCACCCTCCTGTGCCTCTATCTCCTATACGACTATGGGCTCGAACATAGAAGACAAAGCTGTGTTTGATGTCGAGGAGAGTCCACTCTCTCCATCAGATTCTACTGAAAACGCCAAGGACTCATTGACACAGGAGTTTACCGTCTTTCAGAATGTCACCAAATGGCTTGACCGCTTCGGTGTGGAAGAACGAGGCATCGAAAGAGTCTCACCAGAGGAGCGTTCCAAGAACAAGAACATGATCAGCCAGTTCCTCACAGTGCTTGGGTTCTGGTTCTCTGTGACGGGTGGTGTTTCCAACATGTCTTCATTTGTCCTCACATCCACAGTGTTCGAGTTGGAGTTCCGTTAGGCCTTGATCTGTTCGCTTATTGGCTGCTACTTTGGCGCTGCTGTCTCTGCCTTCTGCGCCACCCTTGGTCCACAGTCTGGATGTAGACAGATGGTTACTGCTCGTTACTTGTTTGGATGGTGGTTTGTGAAGTTCATCGCTATCTTGGGATGCGTCATTGCCGGTATTGGTTGGTCAATTGTGAACACTGTCCTTGCAGGTGAGATCCTCTCAGCTGTATCATCAGACAAAGTTCCTAACTGGGTCGGTGTCTTGATTGTGTCTGTGTTCTCCTTCTTTGTTTCCATTTTCGGTATCAATGTGCTCTTGAAAGTCGAGAAGTACTACGCCATCGCTGTTTTCATCACTTTGATCTTGCTGTACATCTGCATGTCTGACAAGTATGATTTGCTTGACTACTACTCTAATGACGAGGTTGCATACATGGAGATGACGGGCAATTGGCTTTCAATGTTTGCCATTGTCTGGTCCGGTTCTGCCACATGGGGTGCTATTGCAGCTGACTACTACATTGCCTTCCCGGAGGACACCCCTAAGTACCAAACCTTCCTCGTTACTTTCTTTGGTATCATCATCCCAACCACGTTTGTCGCAGTCGCTGGTAACCTTCTCTCTGCTATTTGTATGGCCGATCCTGACTACATCGAGGCATACGACCAACACGGGTTTGGTGGTGCTCTTGTCGCTGCATTTGCACGTTGGAATGGATTTGGAAAGTTCCTTGTCGTGGTGCTATTCTGCTCTTTGATTTGTTCCACCATCACCAACACATACTCTGGTGCCTTTGCCTTCCAATTGGCAGGAAAGTGGTTCACAAGAGTGCCTAGATGGGCTTGGTCTGTGATATTCACTGTGATATACTTCATCTGTGCACTGGCTGGACGTGACCATTTCTCCACCATCCTGAGTAACTTCTTGCCTATGATCGGTTATTGGATTTCCATGTACTTTATCATGCTGTTGGAAGAGGACCTCGGTTTCAGAAACTTTGCCCAGCATCTCTACACTAAGGAGTTCCCAGAAGGCCTAGAGACACACAAGTTCAGGTACAACTGGGACCAGTGGGACAACATCAATGCCATCACCTAGGGTTGGGCAGCTTCGATCTCCTTCATCTGTGGTATTGCCGGAGCAGTGTTGGGTATGGCTCAAGTGTACTGGATTGGTCCTGCTGCTGCGCCATTTGGACCTTTCGGAGGTGATCTCGGAATGTGGTTGACAATGGGTATCTCTGGTATCTTGTATCCACCGTTGAGATACTTGGAGTTGAAGAAGTTTGGTAGATAAATGAGAACGTTTGATTTTTGAATAAAGTATTCCGGAAACGGCGCTTTCCTAATCGGGACGGATATCCGGATTGTTTTTCCCCTATCAAAACGTCCAT
Organism: Petasospora meyerae; assembly: GCA_030462915.1. Lineage (NCBI taxonomy): Eukaryota > Fungi > Ascomycota > Saccharomycetes > Phaffomycetales > Wickerhamomycetaceae > Petasospora > Petasospora meyerae. Next base: position 23,722 of record JAKVQR010000189.1, on the reverse strand, counting down.
GGTAGACAGCACACTTCCATCTTTGAAAACATCATTTAGAACAACCAACCAAGTCAGCTCTTGATATCATTGAAGCCGAAAAGACTTATAGGATGCCGGAAAGTGTACTGGTCGTGGGATGTGGCGTATTTGGTCTCTCCACCGCCCTGGAGCTCGCAAAGAAAGGGTACAATGTAACGGCGATGGACAAGTACCCAGTTCCCTCACCGTGGTCAGCAGCGACTGATCTCAACAAGATCATCAGAACAGAATATTCAGATATGTTTTACACGAAGCTATCCGTCGAAGCACTCAGACTATGGTAGACCGACCCACTATACAAGCAAGTGTACGTACAAAGTGGACGAATCACATTGACACCCATGGCCAAGGACAACCAGCACCGTGCACGGTTCGAACAACAGGGTATCGACAACTTGGCCAAATTGGGGGTGGATATCTCAGGGATGAAGGTTTTGACTAGTGGAGAGCAGATTGGAGATCTTGTGGAGCAATTCAAGGGCAACACGTTGGGAGAAGGTATCCATGCCAAGTACAACCCACAGGCTGGCTACGGAATTGCACATAGGTCATTGGAGTTGGTGTATGAGGAGGCCAAATCACTAGGGGTGAAATTCATCTTTGGTTAGAGTGGTACAGCTAAGGATATTGTTGAAGGATCCTCGATAAGAACACACGATGGGAAAGTCCACACTGCAGACAAGATCCTGATAGCATTGGGAGCAGCTACTGGTTACGTTGTGGATCTCGCAACCCAGATCAGTGCGCTGGGTGTGTTTGTGACGCACATCACACTTACAGAAGAGGAATACCAGAAGTACAAGGAGATCCCGATCTTTTTCAGTGCCGAGTATGGGTACTTCTTCCCACCAGACGCTAGGACTCGTGAGCTGAAGATTGCACTTGTGTACTCGGACACCAAGAACCACGTGGATGACCCATTCAAAGATGGGGGAAGTGGAAGCAAAGTATCGCTTCCAAGATATAAATCGGAGAACCCACATGATACGTTCCCGGAGAACGATGAAGTCAAAGTGCGTCGTCTGATGGATGTGATGTTGCCAGATCTGAGCTACCACACGCTCAAGAGCTCCAAGGTTTGCTGGGTCAGTGATTCAACCACCAGTGATTTCCTCATCGATAAGGTTCCAGGGACTTCAAATGTGTTTGTTGCTACGGGAGACTCCGGTCATGGATACAAGTTCCTACCAAACATCGGGAAATACATTGTGCAGAGACTGGATGGTACGCTAGATCTGGAAGCTTCTTCACGCTGGGCCTGGAAGTAGAACCCTGTATGGCCAGAGCTGAACGCGTCTCGTTCACAGAGAGACCACTACGAGATTGATGATATCGTTTTCAGAAAAGAGTAAAGGTGTCTTTGTTGTTGGTGGTGTGTTCAATGTTGACATGACTTCGTATAGCGTATAGATCCCACTTCGGACCTATTCAGCCATCTGTATACCGCGCATGGCCTGTAGGTGTGGATCTACATACAGCAAGAGTAGTCGTTCCTTGACCTTGAGGCTTGAACCCCACGAACTACACCGCACTTTAGGCTGACTTTGAGAACCGAGACGAGATATTAAGGCTTAAGCCCACGACGACTGAAATTAAGATCCAGCAATATGACCTCATTCTATAATTACCCACCGAATCCCTTGCTGTATGCCCGCATCGCAAACTCGGAAGGACGCAACATCTAAGAAATGATGCATACATGAGGAATTCAACAGGGTTATAACTTATAGCTGAAAGCTGATTCCTGACTTGAACATGGGCAAGCCAGGGCAACGTGGAGATGACCACACCCGGAAGCTGGGCATACGGCATACGGGCCACAGATGATAGACCCCTCCTAATATATGGCCATATTCCATATTTAGCGCCAAGTTTCACCAGCTGGGATTGGATGGTCATTGGTGTTGCTGTCCCGGTGTATGATTGGTTAATAGTCGACGTAGCTGGTCCGAGGTCCGAGACTCGAGTGCCATCCCCAATCCCCAGTTAGCCAGGGTGCAGACTACATGGTAAACTTCAAAGTTCATCAGTCTCCATTGGTCTAGACTCTAAATATAGAGTAGTGAGTAGTGTACAGGACTAATGGTGATCATAAGAGCTTGGACCTTGGACCCATGAAGTGCTCTAAAGAGACCTTTTGAAGATCTCTTCTCAGAATCTCAGTGGTTGGAATATGGTCTTGTCCACCTCCCAACTCGCTCTCGTATTATGCCGTCTTCGGGCGAACGCTCGACCCTTTCTGAATTTTCGGTCCCTTTGAACTTTCTTCTCCTTTTGTATGATGTCATCACCGTAAACCCTGCACCTCCACAGCTACACAGCTACTAAACATGCAAGGAAATCTAGAAATGTAAACAACCAGCCCAGATTCGGTCACACTTTTTCAAGCAAGTGAACATCGAGGTGTCTATATGAACATTGGGAAGTCCACCAGATCAGCGGGTCTGTTTGTGTTCGACTGCACCGTCTATGAATCTACCAACAAACAATCCTCTCGCTACTATCCCACACAATGCAGTACTCTGTTCTTGCTTCTCTGGCTTTTGCCTCCCTTGCCCTTGCAGACTCTGACTCCTTCGGTTTGATCGTCATCAGATCTGGTTCCCAATGGCAAAACTCTGGTGTTGGTGCCGTGGATGGTACTGTCAAGGCTGGTGTCAACGACGCCCCATCTGCTGTTGTCACCGATGACGGTAAGCTCCAGTTTGCTGACGGTTCCTATGCCGTTGTCTCTGACTCCGGTATCACAACCAGTACTGATGGTACTTCTGGCTTCTCCATCAAGAGTCGTTACTTGGCCTTTGACGACTCCCAGTCCTTCTCCGTTAACGATGACGGTACCCTCCTTGTTGGTGGTTCCGGTGCCACTCCTGTTGCTCTCTCCACTTTCGACGTTGAGGAGTTTACTCCATCGGGCGAGACTTCCTCCTCTGCTGCTTCCTCCAGTGCCGAACCAGTCACCGTTAGCACTGCTACTGTGGAGACATACGACGCTGCCAACGGTGCTGCTGGTTTGCAGGTTGGTGTTGCCGGTGTCTTGGCCGTTGCTGCTCTGTTGATCTGAGAATATTTGCGCTGTTGACTGAAAAGATTAGCCGGTTCCTTCTTTACTTCTTTACACCAAAAAAAGTCAAGTTTTAATACGTTACATTGTATTGTGTTCTTTTATCTTACGCTTCCCGGTTGACTGACAATTGTAGTGGATGTTTATTACTCCATGGAACATTGAAAGTGAAAGACCCCCGCACATCAAGATTCCCAAAACGGTAGTATTCGCGCAACATCTCATCGTGGACATGGACGTTCTTCACTTCAACTCATAGATGAGTAGTCGTCCATGGACGTTTTTCAATCTAGACGGCATAGTTATAGAGCATCCATTCCCCAATCATCATCATCATCAATACCCCAATACAACCAACATGGATCCAAATATGAAAATCAACATGCAGGTGGACCCTGATGAGGACACCGAATGGAACGACATCCTGAGGAAACACGGTGTCATCCCAGAGAGACCTCCATCACCAACTGCACAATTGGAGGAAGCTCTGTAGGAGGCTGTCGTGAAGCAGTGGGAGAACAGATTGGAGAACAAAGACCTCGAAGAGCTTGAAGCGTTGGAGGACGAGGAAGACGAAGAATTCTTAGAAGAGTACAAGAACAAACGTTTGAGAGAGTTGGCAGAGTTGACAAAGAAAGCCAAGTTTGGCAGAGTGTACCCTGTTACCAAACCCGAGTACAAATCAGAGATCACGGATGCCTCCAATGAATGTTTCGTGGTGGTGCACCTTTCACTACAGAGCTCTCTACAATCCCGTCTCTTGTCGTCTCTCTTTGTTCCACTAGCATCCAAGTTCCAGGAGATCAAATTTGTTGAAATCCCAGGTTCACGTGCCATCGAGAACTACCCTGATGCCAACTGTCCTACAATTTTGATCTACTTTAAAGGAGACGTCGTTAAGCAATACATCACATTGACACAACTTGGCGGTAATGCTACAACGCTGAAGGACATTGAAAAAGTGCTCGTGGATATCTCCGCAGTCAAAGACAGTGATAAGAGATTGGTTATCAACTCCACCGAAGAGGATCTGGAAGAAGCACATAGACTGAGATTCATGAAGAAGTCCATCCGAGGCTCTAATACTCATGGTGATGATGACGATGATGATGATGATTTCTTCGATTGATCATAGAGAGCCGTGAGGTTCCTGAAATGCATACACTATCAACAAATAAGGAACAGGATGGTCCCCGCTGGTAGTTGAATTTATAGATTTTGGCTTAGTAACGTGTTGCTTGTTTCTAGAATAATATAAGGCAAGAAGGTAGATTGAAGTCGATTGATTTGTGACTGCTTGCAGATGTCAAGAGCGTCCTGCTAGGTTACACATGGTCGCACTAGCTGGACTGTAACTGGTAGATCATAGAGAGATCCTTATCAGTATGAATGGCAACTAAACCAGAGCACTGATAACTCGTACTAGTTGATCACCGAGCGTTTAAGCTGTATGATCGCTGATAATGGTTGTCTGGACTCTGGAGTGCAGCAGCCAGGGTGATATTGCGCTATAGATAGGGTGTTTGAGATAGAAATTAGGGATCGGTACACTCAGACGGTTGACGTGATTGGCGAATGTTTATCTTCATCCCTTTATCTCTCACCACGCTATCAATGGAGGCTGTTTGTTGTTGTAGTGGTAAGCTTTTCCGTTTGAGCCGATAACTTGTGATACGATAATACGAGCTGAGGTCGTAGTGCCCACGAATGACGTCAGAGGCTTGTGGTGGCGGCATTTTATAAGCCCGACGGTAGGCAAACGAAGCGGCATTAAAATTTTAGAATGCCGATCATTCCATCCGCCGCAGGTTTAAACTTTCTGAGATAAGATAACGATTTGGCACTGGGCCGTTCCACATGCCACAGGATGGCCTTGTGTCCATAAGCTGTGGGGCACTGGAGACCTATCATTGGTCTGAGATACAGATGTGCCTTTTTCCCCTTCAAGCCACTCTGGGGTATACCGTATATACTATAGACACGCTCTGCCCTTGGGGTATGGCGATACCGACCTGCCATAAACTACTAATTCGGTGATTATCAGTGAGTCCTGAGCCCATGGAGAAAAGCTTCAGGTATAAGGGTTCTGTAAAATACCCCCAGCATCATATATAGTTGACAGCCAGTTGTAAGTACCAACCATCTCAGCTCAATAGCTCAATTCAGTAGAGATCAGTTATCGTGACTAGCTCAGTTTTGCGGGATAGAGTTGTCCTCGAAGAAAGACTGGTTGCAGCCGAAAGGGGATCACTGATTTACAAATTTGGCTGCCAATACATTCGTAGATCAGGGGTGACCAGTTAAGCTGGCTATACTAGCTACTTCATCTAGAGTCTAGACGATGGTAGTGTATATAACAAGCAGTTGCCACGAACTTAGTTTTGATTTCCTTTCATTTCGGTCATACTCCTGAATGGGTCCTTCAATCTTTAGCAACCCAAATGCCAGGAGAACCAGAGAAAGATATCGTGGTTGACGCTAAGTCCCCCGCTTCATCGTCAGTGACATCTTTTAAGGATGACAACCAAAGTTCCACAAGTCTCACTTACACGGACGAGTTTGTTGGTGTTCCAGTGTGGGATGAGAAGGCTGTTACATACTACTATGGCCGCTTGAGTCCAGAATTCACGGAGTTCCTTCTCGAGAAGTGTGGACATGGTGCAACTGTTGGTGAAGAGGAGACTCTCAGTGAAGACTTGCTCTACCTCATCAACAAGCTGATCGGGATGACAAATGGGAGGGCACTTGAGATATTTCAGTCCACTTTGGATGAGCATGTAGGTGATGTGAACTTCCCAGAGGACGACTGGGTTTACATGAAAGAAGTGATTGAGAACCCCGGTTTGTACAAGGAAGGATCATTCGATGAATTTAAGACGAGGGTGATCGCAACGTTGATGTTCTACCATTCCCCCTACCCAGAAGTGAGAGCGGTTACAGACGTTTACAATGATCCCGAGGAGCCTTGTGAGACCATCAGATCTTACACTCTGGCTATCGTTTGGCTGATTGTTGCCTCTGGTGTGAATGAGTTCTTCTCTCACAGACAGCCTTCAATTGTCCTCTCTTCCTCCGTGCTTTCCATCCTCCTATATCCATGTGGTAAACTATGGGAGTTCGCCATGCCCGATGTGGTGGTTCCTTGGTTTGGTGGTAAGATCCCATTAAATCCAGGGAAATACTCCTACAAAGAACAGATGTTTGCCACAATGATGGCCAGTGTGTCTGCCAGTACTGTCTACGTCTCTTCCAACATCATCACTCAGAAGGTGTTCTACCACAACGAGTGGGTCGGCTTTGGTTATCAGGTCCTGCTTGTTCTCTCCTCTCAGTTCCTCGGTCTCTCTTTTGCTGGTATCATGAGGAAGTTTGTGATCTACCCTTCCAGAGCCATGTGGCCTACCAACCTTCCAGCTCTTGCATTGAACAGAGCATTGTTGAAGGGCGAGAGAAAGGAGATAATTCATGGATGGAAAATCTCCAAGTACTACTTCTTCTGGATCATATTCGCTGGTATGTTCGTGTACTTTTGGTTGCCGAATTACCTCTTCACTGCTTTGTCTACCTTCAACTGGACTACCTGGATTGCACCAAACAACTTCAATCTGGCTGCAATCACTGGAACATCTTCCGGATTGGGTTTGAACCCAGTTACCACGTTTGACTGGAACGTTGCCTCGATGATGTTTGGTCCTTTGTCTACTCCCTTCCTGACCGTGATGAACATGTTTGTTGGTTCTGTGTGTGGCTTCATAATCATTGCGGCAATCTACTACAATAATGTCAAGTGGACCTCCCATCTACCAATCAACAGCAACAACATCTTTACCAATACAGGTGAGCCCTTTGATGTTCAGAGCATTTTGACAGGTGGGTTGATGGACATTGAGAAATATGAGCAGTACTCTCCACCCTTTTACAGTGCTGCTAACCTTGTTGTGTATGGCTCCTTCTTTTTGGTGTATCCAATGACCTTCTTCTATAACACCTTCAAGGAGTGGAAGACCATTTCTGCTGCTTTCAAGATGATCTATGGCGAAGCTAAGGAGAAGTGGAACACTCTTTCGTTCAAGAATCTCTTCAAGACTGACTCCAATGCTTACTCCAAGTTCAACGATGCTCACTCCAAGATGATGTCTCGTTACAAGGAGGTTCCTGACTGGTACTACGTTGTTATCCTGGCGTTGTCCTTCGTTCTCGGTATTTTGTGTGTCGAAGTATACCCAGAGACAAAGACCCCCGTGTGGGGTCTTGTTTTCGTCATCGCCATCAACTTTGTCTTCTTGATTCCATTCTCAGTGTTGATGGCTGTTACAGGAGCCCAACTTGGACTCAATGTGCTCGTTGAGTTGATCATCGGTTACGCTCTACAAGGCAACGGTATCTCGTTGATGATTCTCAAGGCTATTGGTTACAACATTGACGGGCAAGCTGACAGCTTTGTATCCACCATGAAGGTTGCACACTACGCCAAGGTCCCACCAAGAGCTGTATTCAGAGCACAAATCATCGGTTCTCTTGTCCAATCCTTTGTCACTCTCGGTGTCCTAAACTGGTCTGTTTCCAACATTGATAACTTCTGTGACCCACATCAACCACAGAGATTCACCTGCCCCGCTGAACGCACATTCTACTCCGCATCGGTTGTGTGGGGAGTCATCGGTCCTAAACTGGTGTTCTCCTCTTTGTACCCCATCTTACAATGGTGCTTCCTTATCGGGTTCCTGGCTGCGCTGCTATTCATTGGGATGAAGTGCTTCTTCGGACACAAGAGATGGTACAGATTATTCAGCTTGTTCGAACCTTCGTTGTTCATCTATGGTATCCTGAACGTGTACGCCCCATACAATATGGGATACGTCATCCCAGGAGTGTATATCTCCATCGCGTTCATGTACTACATCAGAAAGAGATACTTGGCCTGGTTTGAGAAGTACAACTATGTGTTGTCTGCCGGTTTGGACGCTGGTGTGGCCTTTTCTGCTATCATCATCTTTTTTGCTGTACAGTACCACGCCAAGGATATCGAGTGGTGGGGAAATACGGTTTCGAGTGCAGGTGTCGATGGTGGGAATGGACAGACGGTGTTGTAGGATATCACCAAGACCGTGCGAGGGTATTTTGGTCCTGAGAAGGGCCATTATCCCAAGCCATGAGGTTGTATCGTGTTGCAGTGGCTTATTTGATTTTAATGTTCTTGCCCTCTCGAGTCTATATTGTAATTGTAGATTAGCGGCGGTCAGTAACTCCTGCTCAAGCCTCAAACTCAAAGTGAGAGATAAGGGGATGCGCTCGAATGTGAGGCGTCGGGCTTATTTGAAGTCGTCAGCCGTTGCCGAGTCTCTTGGAAATGATTTTATGACCGCTCGAAAGTTCCGATACCGGCGCGCTTGCAGCAGGGTGATTCCTGGTTTGTCTCAATCTCTCCACACAACTGATCTTCAGATCTGAGCAGTGTTCAAACAAGCTGTGGCTCACAAACACTCTAACTAGATATTATTTGACCGTCAGTGAACTCTCAGACCATTATAATTTATACGCTTTCTTCTACGAAGTTATATATAGTTTGTGGGACTATATAAGTTACCCGCTGCTACGGTCATGTTGTTTTCGTCATGAGTGTCTCCGATGACGTACTGCAGCACAAATATTTTTTTTTTCATCAGCTCTGAAACATCGAGTGAAAAAAATCTCATGACGGGGCCGACATCTGAGCAGTGAGTACCAATATTTTTGGAAACAAGATTGATGAAAATTGGTTGTGTCACACAACTGGGCCTTCAACGTTACTGGACCCTCCCACACTAGAGTCCACAGTGGATAAGAACTGTATACTTTTACGTTTCAGATAAGTGGAGCTGGAAAGTTAATATAACCCACTGTACTGGCCGGTCTTTGAAATCTGAACATCGTGCGTCCGGAATCCGGAATAGCGCCCCGTTGTCGGGGGTATAACCAGCTTCAATTACGTCGATCCTGAGTCCTCATGAGTCCTGACTCATACTGTCCTTACCTACCTCAGGCTCCCGGCACCACATAGTAAGACGTTGACCAGTCTTTGATGAAAAAAAAGGAGCACATGGCTCGAAATTTAGGTGATCTACTCTGCAGCCATCCGACATCAATGTTGATCACCGTCACGTGTAGTGGGGTCATGGATATCAACTACGCAACCTCTGAGAACTGTAGCGTAACTCTCGCCAACGGCTTATGATGTGTCGTCGACGGTCGAATCACGCAATTATGGGTGGGGATATCCTGAAAACCCACCAAACTGTTGAAAATTTGGGCTCGCAGGTTGTTATCTCGCATATATGTGTGGTGTACAGTCCGCCCGAAAAAGAAAAGTGCAAGCGCTGAAAATCTGAAAAGTCCGACTTCAAGCGGCATTTCACGCCCGTCTCCAGCGTGGGTCACCAGACCGGAATCTCCACCTATCATATCTCGAATCTGACTCATATCTGCGATGGATCTCGCTGGGGGTATATATATCTTGCAGCTTTTCTCTCTTTCCTCTGTTCATCTAACTTGAGCCTCTTCTCGTAGTCTTCTCGTTCCTACTCATCACCTACCAAGTTAGTCTTTCTATCTTGACCAAGACTCATCTCGCACAAAGTCTTGTCTCTTGTCTCGTCGGAACTTCTTATCATTCGCCAAGTCCCACCCACCAAGAATCTCCAAGACATTTCCTTTTTTGCCCAGGTGAAATCAGCGATTGACCATGGCTGAAGAGAAATATGGTTCCTCCCTCAAGGGAGCTGAGCCAATCTCCTCTAAGGAGGATATCGAACTCAAGCTCGTCGGTTCACAGGAGGACGTCTCTGTCTCAAATGACCTCTCTTTCGGCCTTCCTGTTTGGGACGAGGAGAGAGTCAATACCTACTACCAGACCCTCCCAGACCAGTCTGTCGACTACATTCTCGACAGAACCGGTCACGGTAAGACATTGGAAGAGAAAGAGACTCTCACCCCAGATCTTTACTACTTGATCGACAAGCTTGTCGACACCACATACGAGCAGGCTATCGCCATCTTTGAGGACATCGTTGCCGACCACCAGGACGACGTCAACTTCCCTGTTGAGGACTGGGCCTACATCAACCAGGTCATCGGCCACGAGATCGACGCTGAGAACGATGACTTCCTCAACTTCAAGACCAGATTTGATGCCGTCTTGATGTACTACCACTCTCCATACCCAGAAGTCCGTTCCGTTACCGATGTCTTCAACGACCCAGAGGAGCCATGTGAAACCATCAGATCCTACACTTTGGCCATCATTTGGGTCATCATCGCCTCCGGTGTCAACGAATTCTTCTCACACAGACAGCCTTCCATTATGTTGTCTTCCTCTGTTATCTCCATTTTGCTCTACCCATGTGGTAAGGCTTGGGAGATGGTTATGCCAAACGTCATGGTTCCATGGTTCGGTGGTAAGATCCCACTTAACCCTGGTAAGTACTCTTACAAGGAGCAGATGTTTGCTACCATGATGGCCGGTGTCTCTGCTACTACCGTCTACGTCTCTTCCAACATTATCACCCAGAAGCTCTTCTACGGTAACGAATGGGTCGACTTCGGTTACCAGGTTTTGCTCGTCCTTTCCTCCCAGTTCCTCGGTCTTTCATTCGCCGGTATCATGAGAAAGTTCGTTATCTACCCATCCAGAGCTATGTGGCCTACACAGCTTCCAACTTTGGCCTTGAATAGAGCTTTGCTCAGAGGTGAGAGAAAGGAAGTCATCCACGGCTGGAAGATCTCCAAGTACAACTTCTTCTGGATCACTTTCGGAAGTATGTTTTTGTACTTCTGGTTCCCAGACTACGTTTTCCAGGCCTTGTCTGTCTTCAACTGGACTACTTGGATCGCTCCAAACAACTTCAACTTGGCTACTATCACCGGTGTGTATGGTGGTATGGGTTTGAACCCAATCTCCACTTTTGACTGGAACATCATGTCCTACTTGTTCAAGCCTTTGGCCACTCCATTCCTTACTGTGATGAACATGTTCTTCGGTTCCATCATCGGATTCTTCCTCATCGTCGGTATCTACTACCGAAACGTCAAGTGGTCCGCTTACTTGCCAATCAACTCTAACGGCATCTTCACCAACACCGGTGAGTCTTACGATGTCAAGGAGATTTTGACCAACGGTATCATTGATGACTCTAAGTACCAGCAGTACTCTCCACCGTACTACGGTGCTGCTAACTTGGTTCTTTACGGTGCTTTCTTCCTTGTCTACCCATTGACTTTCTTCTTCAACACTTTCAAGGAATGGAAGACCATTTCTGCTGCTCTCAAGATGATGGTTGAGGAGACCATGGACAAGATCCACAACTTTACCCTCAAGGCTTTGTTCAAGTCCGACTCCAGCTCTTACGCCAAGTTCAACGATGCCCACTCCAGAATGATGTCCCGTTATAAAGAGGTTCCAGACTGGTACTACGCTGTTATCTTGGTCGTCTCTTTCGTCCTCGGTGTGTTGTGTGTTGAAGTTTACCCAGAGACCAAGACTCCAGTTTGGGGTCTTGTCTTCGTCATTGCCATCAACTTCGTCTTCTTGATTCCATTCTCCGTTTTGATGGCTGTTACTGGTGCCCAGTTGGGTTTGAACGTGCTTGTCGAGTTGATTATCGGTTACGCCTTGCAAGGTAACGGTGTTGCCCTCATGTTGCTCAAGGCCCTCGGTTACAACATTGATGGCCAGGCTGACACATTCGTTTCCAGTATGAAGTTGGCTCACTACGCCAAGATCCCACCAAGAGCCATCTTCAGAGCCCAGATCATCGGTTCCCTTGTTCAGTCTTTCGTCACTCTTGGTGTGTTGAACTGGTCCATGTCCAACATCGATGGCTTCTGTGATACTGACCAGCCTCAGAAGTTCACCTGTCCAGGTGAACGTACTTTCTACTCCTCATCTGTTTTGTGGGGTGTTATCGGTCCAAAGCTTGTGTTCTCTTCTATCTACCCAGAGATGCAGTGGTGTTTCCTCATTGGTTTCTTGGCCGCGCTCTTGTTCATTGCCATGAAGTACTTCTTCGGTAAGCAGAAGTGGTACTCATACTTCAACTTGTTCGAGCCTACATTGTTCATCTACGGTATTATCAACGTGTACGCTCCATACAACTTGGGATACGTTATTCCAGGTGTGTATGTTTCCATTGCCTTCATGTGGTACATCAGAAAGAGATACTTGGCTTGGTTCGAGAAGTACAACTATGTGTTGTCTGCCGGTCTGGATGCCGGTGTTGCCTTCTCTGCCATCATCATCTTCTTTGCTGTTCAGTACCACGCTAAGAACATTGACTGGTGGGGTAACAACGTTCCATACGCTGGTATCGATGGTGGTATGGGTCAACAGACATTGTTGGACATCACCCAGACCGTCAGAGGTTACTTCGGTCCAGAGAAGGGACACTACCCTAACCCATGATTCTTGTCAATACTCTTTGCTTTTTCATTTCTCTACAGATTGTATATGATCTTTTAATGCTAATTTCTATTAATTTGGTTAACTCCCTTGTAGCTGACTTGAAAGTTGAGAGGCTAGAGTCCACAGTACCGTCAATTCGACCGCATGTCTGAGAGCGTAAATTCGGGCCTGAAATCTGGAGGGTGGAAAACGTCCGACCGACACCGGCGGCATAAAAGTCACCGTGAACAAAACTCCGATATAACTCTTGTCTGATGATCTTCAAAGTGTGGCCTCAACATGAAGCTTTTGCCGCACACTCATGGATAAATTGTAAGAGTCTGTACTCATTAGCCTTCGATTATTGAATACTAACAACTACACCTATTTAACCCAGCGCATTTGACCATCAAAGCTTCATAGATATAGAGACTGCACCATATGATCTGTAGACCGCCTCTCGCGGCAGATAACTACAGGCACGGATATAAGCGATCAATCATCAACCTCGACGGCCAACCTATAGCTGTGCTGGTTTCATCCGCAACTGTCGCGGTCGGCCTTATCTAAAATTTGAATACACCGATCTGTCCAATGAGATCAACCCTCCTGTCTTCCGAGTCACAAAGGTTAAAATGTCGATTGTGGGGTTAGAATTCACTGTCTAATTAGTAATGAGTTGTTTCCTGTTTCCATGGTTTGGAAAGTTCTGCTGTGTTCATGTTTTGTACGCAAAGTCCACTGTTCTTCGAGGAGATGAGGACTCAGGCTGGTACCCAAACCGTATCACATGTAAAAGATATCCAAACTTCTTTTCTAGCCAGTTAACGTCGACTGTACAGTGTACAGCATTCTGCTTGCTTTGATTTCAGCTTATCATGAATTTTTCCATGGGTTTCCATGATCTTGTAACTGTCTGAGACCATTCTGTAATTATACTGACTTATATTTTCGACCATAGTTCAATCAAATCAAGGTTCATTACTAACTGTGAGGGACGTACTAGTGTAGATGGAGATTCGAGAACCGGGGTACGTCCCGAGTCACTTTTCCACTTGCCAAAGCGAAAGGGGGTGTCCAGACTCCAAACTCCAAAGTCCAAACTCCAAAACTTTTACCAGAATTTGACCCTTGCTTGGCCCTTGGGCCATATGGGACAACGCCACGTTACGGCATTCAAAAACTTCTTATCTCTTGGCGGTCCAATTTCTCTAGAAAACACCGCGTCGGCCTTATCTTCGAAAGCAGTCACTTTTACAGTCACCAGTGGCCAGTGGCCAGCTGCTTCTCAAATCACCCCAGCTACCGTGGGCTACAGTTGCCTATCTAAAAAGTTGTGGAGAGATATGAGCGGTCCTTCGGCATTTGGTGACTGGTCATCTAAATAATACTAGTATGTGCGTTTGACGTTCGTATGGCAGCCACAGTGGTGATCCGGATTATAGACGTTTGAAGTTTTCCCCCTTCCGAAGACGCTATCTACGTTGCTATGGAGTGACATCACTGTAAGTAGTGGTAATATATGAGAGCTCACTAATCAGTGATCACTCCACTCGGTCAAAGTGTGTAGCAGTGTAACAACGGCTATCTCTCCCAAATAATATTTCGGACCATCGTCGGTGTTTTCTTGGACGTTGTCTCTTTCGACGTTGTGAACCGAAAGTCCGGTGGGACAATGTCGAGTCTCGACTCAAATCTCGATCTCGATTCCCACTGGATGGAAAAAAAAAAGCCACAACCACTTGTCACAGATTAGTACCTAGTCCTGCTGCAAATCTTCCAAGTTTCAAACTAGGACAAACAGTCCCCCCAAAAAATAAGCGCTGAAGACTGTATAGTTTGTGATAACATATCTGTCGTCCATTACAGGAACCGAGGATGTACGAGTCTCTGAAGTACCGTGAAGCTGGGGCTATAGCCGGTCCTAATTTGTCGGGACTTTGAGAGAGATAACGAACCGGTAGATCATGATTTTGCGCTTCTAAGTTCTGTCCCGAGTCCAGCCGTCCACCTCTCCCCCCCTTCCACATCACCATCGTCATAGATAACAGCAGTATGGCTAACCAATTTGCATATCCCGATTCCCAACCTGGATACGAAACCAAGACACGGACTTTTGGGTGGTCTGGTGATACCCCACTTACTGTGGATCTATCATCTGGTGACCAATCAGCTCACCTCTTTTCACTATACCAGGACAATTTACGCACACAGTACCACTCAGCACTGACCACTCTGCGACATCAGACATCTAGGTGCATATGGCTTCTCAATTTTAATGCCGACAGCCCACAACTTGATTCATGATTGACGATTTACGCCCGCTCAATCCTGATTCCTCAGAAGCGCTGATAAGAGGGTCCTCTCGAACCTCCGGTCTCCCAAGATTTGGGGGTATAAATACCTCCCAGAATTCTCCACTCTTGCAACCTCTTGATCTCCGACAGTATAGCTTCCCTCTCTCTATCATCAACACTCGCAGCTGGTTCTGTGATTACACACTAAGATCGACAAGATGTCTACCAGTGAGAAGGACATCAAGAATCTCGACACAGACTCCAAGGAGTCCATTTACCAGGAGAAAGGTGACCTGAAGGATCTTTCTGAGAAGTCAGAAGTCTACTCCATCGATGCTACTACCTCCAACAAGAAGATCGACAACGATGTTGGTGTCCCAGTGTGGGATGAGGAGGCAGTCAGACTCTTCTACAACTCTCTCGAGCCGGACTACTTGGACTACCTCTTGGAGAGGACCGGTCACGGTAAGTCTTTGGACGACAAGGACCACTTGACCGACGATTTGAAGTACATCATCAGCAAATTCATGAACATGTCCGATGAGAGAGCCTTGGAGATCTTCAACAAGACCATCACTGAGCACGACGAGGATCCTAACTTCCCAGCTGAGGACTGGAAGTTCATCAACGACGTTGTCGATGGTGGCTTGGCTATGGATGACGGCTTCATCAACTTCAGAGCCAGACTCACCGCTACTTTGTTCTACTACCACTCTCCATACCCTGAGGTCCGCTCCGTTACAGACTCATACGATGACCCTAACGAGCCAATTGAGACCATCAGAATCTACGTCATTGCCCTGATCTGGTTGATTGTCGCTGTTGGTGTCAACACTTTCTTTGTTAACAGACAGCCTGCCATCACCCTTTCCTCTTCCATTATCACCATGTTGATGTACCCATGTGGTAAGGCCTGGGAACAGATCATGCCAAAGGTTGACATCCCATGGTTCGGTGGCCGCAAGATCCCTTTGAACCCAGGTAAGTACTCTTACAAGGAGCAGATGTTCGGTACTTTGCTCACTGGTGTCTCTGGTACTTCCATCTACGTCATCTACAACATCACCACCCAGAAGATGTTCTACAAGCAGACATGGGTCAACTTCGGTTTCCAGCTTGTCTTGACTTTGTCCACCCAGTACCTCGGTCTTGGTTTCGCTGGTTTGATGAGAAAGTTCGTCATCTACCCACAGAGAGCCATGTGGCCAACCATGTTGCCAGGTATCGCCTTGAACAGAGCCCTCTTGAAGCCAGATAGAAAGGAGATCATCCACGGATGGAAGATTTCCAGATACAACTTCTTCTGGATCGGTTTCGCTGCTATGTTCGTCTACTTCTGGTTGCCTAACTACCTCTTCCAGGCTTTGTCCTACTTCAACTGGATGACCTGGATTGCACCAAACAACTTCAACTTGGCCATGATCACCGGCAGTATCAGTGGTTTGGGTCTTAACCCAATCTCCACTTTCGACTGGAACATGATGAGTGCTATCATCTCCCCACTTGCCTACCCAATCAACACCACTTTGAACTTGACTGCTGGTGCCTTCCTCGGTTTCTTCATCATCATTGGTATCTTCTACTCCAACACCTTGTGGTCCGGTTACTTGCCAATCAACTCCAATGGTATCTTCACTAACACCGGTGAGTCCTTCGATGTTACTCAGATTCTTACTGATGGTTTGTTGGATGAGGAGAAGTACCAGGCTTACTCTCCACCATTCTACTCCGCTGCTAACTTGGTCCTCTACGGTGCATTCTTCTGTTCTTACCCACTCTTATTCTGTTTTAACATCTTCAAGGAGCGTAAGACTATCTTGCACGCTTTCAAGATGATTCACATGAACTTGATCGAGACCGTCCACAACTTCACCTGGAAGAAGCTGTTCCTTGATGACGCTGACGACTACTCCAAGTTCGATGACCCACACTCCAAGATGATGGCCAAGTACGAGGAAGTTCCTGACTGGTGGTACTGGACTCTTGTTGTCATTGCCCTCGTGTTGGGTATTGTCTGTCTCGAGTGCTTCCCAGAGGTCAAGACTCCAGTGTGGGGTTTGTTCTTTGTTGTTGCCATGAACTTGATCTTTTTGATTCCATTCTCCTTGCTTTACGCCGTCACAGGTACCTCTATGGGTTTGAACGTGCTCGTTGAGTTGATTGTCGGTTATGCTCTTCCAGGTAACGGTAACGCTTTGATGACTTTGAAGGCCTTCGGTTACAACATTGATGGTCAGGCGGAGAACTTGATCTCTTCCTTGAAGATCGGCCACTACGCCAAGTTGCCACCAAAATCTGTTTACAGAGGTATGATCATCGGTTCCTTCCTTCAGGTGTTCGTCACCCTTGGTGTGTTGAACTGGTCCATTTCCAACATCGAGGACTTCTGTGACCCACACCAGCCTCAGAAGTTCACATGTGCTCCTGCTAGAACCTACTACTCTGCCTCTGTGTTCTGGGGTGTTATCGGTCCAAAGATTGTCTTCTCCGGCTTGTACCCACAGTTGAAGTGGTGCTTCTTGATTGGTTTCCTTGCCGGTATTGGTTTGATTGCAGGTAAGGTCTTGTTCGGTAAGCAGAAGTGGTACCGTTACGTTGACATGTTCGAGCCAACCGTTTTCATCATTGGTATCCTCAACGTGTACGCTCCATACAACTTGTCCTACTTGCTTCCAGGTGTCTATGTCTCCATCACTTTCATGTGGTACATCAGAAAGAGATACTTGGCCTGGTTCGAGAAGTACAACTATGTGTTGTCTGCTGCACTGGGTGCGGGTGTTGCCTTCTCCTCTTTGATCATGTTCTTCGCAGTGCAGTACCATCCTAAGGATGTCGACTGGTGGGGTAACACCGTCTCGTACGTTGGTATTGACGGTGGTTATGGCCAGCAGAGTTTGTACGACATCACTGAGACTGAGAGAGGTTACTTCGGTCCAGAAAGAGGTCACTACCCAACCTTCCACTGATGAATCACCGTCATGTGGTATTTCAGTTCTTATCTACTAGTCTATATTGATTAATTAATTCATTTATTTGTATAAAAGAAGCTGTGTAGAAAGTTGACAAATTGCTATTCAACGAGTTGGTTAGGAAGCACTGTTGAAGAATTGACGCGTCAGTACCACACCACTTACTTGGACGCGTCTTCCCGGTTGAACATCCCCCTTCCAACTTACAACATTCCCTGAGCGTTACGATAAGCCCTGGTGATATTCACCTAGTGTAGAGAAGTTGAAGAAAATTAAAATTGAGGCATACAGTGAGCTGCAAAGCCACCGACAATCCTTGTCTATCACATGTATGACAGTTGATATACGTATAAGAATCCACTAACATCCAAACTCCCAAGTATACAAGGTCACCAATTACGCGTTATGGTGTAGACCGTTCTTTGTAGCTGACAGCTTGATGAATTGCACAAACAAGCAAGAAAAGCAAAGCTCCATGGAGAAGAAGATCGATCGCCCATACGTTGAACCGCATGATCCCTTACTATTATAGGCTGAAGCTCTAACTGGCCTTGCTTGACCAGAAACGGGCACTTCGGCTAGTTAGACGACTAAGGAAGATCACATCAAAGAATCAGAGCCACACCAGCAAAGCATCCACTATTGACAGAGATGAAGAAGACAAGAGGAACAGCCTTGTCCTGAAAATGGAACTTGACAAGCTGAGGCTTGAGTATGAATCGATTCATCGTGGTGGCGCCGATGACTCTACAACACCTCCGAACAAGGCACCCATTTCCAGCGACGTACAAAGACACGAGAAAACATCACGGCCACCAAGCATACCACCACCAAGATTACCACTGGCGAGTATGAGAAATTTACCTCTGCGACCTGTCAAGAGCTCTATGATGATGGCCGAGGCGCTCCAACTTGAGGAGGAGATCATGTCTGAGCTCTAGAGGCTTGGGGACTAATGAAGGAATGTATGAGACGATCTGGATCACCTTCTTCGATTGGTAGACAGTGAGGAGTAGTGAGCTATATTCAACAACCAAGGCCGTTAGCTCTGAGCAGTAAGCAGAGTGTGAGTGCAAGTTCCAAGTATACTTCATGTGGGCGGACCGCGTGCAGATCAGTATCTCTGCTCTATAGACTATCTAGTATCAGCTACGTGTATGTAGTAGTAGCAGCTTCTCGATTCTCCAGACTCCAGACTCCAGACTCCAGACTCCAGAGTCGCCATCTTCTTGGTACTTGGCTGTCTCGGCGATATTCGGCTCTGATAGCACTTTGACCTGCTGAGCCTAGTTTATCAGCTGACAGCAACAGGCTCCTGCGCAGTGCCCAAACACGAAGATAGCCCAAGCAACCAGTGTATAGTTATCAATCTAGCAAGGAGTCTCGAGGTGCTATGAACACTTCATTCACTAAAATCAATTGCTGGAACTGATCTCTGGCTATAAAAAGAAACTCCCTCGGCAGTTTACGGCCGCTGTCACCAGGGAAACCTAGTGTCCACAGTCCGGGAGTTCTCTAAGCCTCGGCAAAAACAGCCAATCGTCTCAATTTTGGTAAGCACTGACTAATAAATAGCAGATTTTGTATGGGCTGCTTACCAACCGATTATCAAGATTTCAGCTGCCACGCCTTTTAGCCTCGGCAAAACCAAAGCAGCCCTGAAGATGTCCGATGTTGTCCTGTTCGTTCCCTGATCCTCTTTCTTCCACACACAAAATCTAGAAGAGAGACCAGTTCGTCTTGCCTGCACTTCATTTGCTGTTGAGTTCTTCCTATAGTTCCTTCACTATATTCTTATAACTTCATACAAGCAAAGATGGGTGCTTTCGGTGCTTCCAAAGAGGAAGAAGACGCCCTCAGAGATGCTCAACAGAGATCCGACAGAGCTCTCACCCAGATACCATCCCAGTCGCAGCAATCGCTAGTATCATCAAGTCAATACTCATCCACTGACTACGAATCCGCCTATTCACACATGCCAAGTGATGAAGAAGACGTTGATGCCCGTGAACCAAGTTTTGTCGAAGACCAACAGGACGATGCCTCCATAGAGACCTTGAAACGAGACGAAGGTGTGGATCCAAACACCACCGCAGGCACAGTCGGTGAAGAAGAACAACCTGACGAACAAACCTCCCCATTCCCTTCACAAACACCTTTCGACTCTCCAGTGGCTCAGCTTCGCAACTCAGAGGTGCAATCGATGTACTCCAATGACCGCTTCGCTGGAGACGAAGAACAACAACAGCTCAGACTCACACGGACGAAATCTCAGGCGAGATCGGTCAGTGCCTTTGAAGACCCAAACTCCATTTACGGTCCAGTGGTCGCCTCTGAGAACCCAGAACAAACCGATGATCTCCACTTGGCACTCCAAAAGACAATGACCCGTAAGTCCTTGCTTTCACAACATGGTCCAATCAAGCCAGAAGACGACGAACAGGCAGTAGAAGAAGAAGGTGTTGCCCTAGCGTCCCTCGATTGGGACTCCCCAACTGACCCTGACAATCCAAAGAACTGGTCATTGTGGAAGCGTTGGAGTGCTACTATGGTCACCGCTGGAATCTGTCTCGTGGTCACTTTCGGTTCCTCTCTCTATGTCTGTGGTGTGCCCGATATCGTGCTGAAATTGGGTGTGTCATAGGAACTCGCCATCTCTGGTTTGACATTCTACCTTCTCGGTTTGGCCTTCGGTCCTGCCATTGCTGCTCCGTTGTCTGAGCTGTTTGGTAGAAGAGTCGTATACATTACCTCTTTGCCAGTCTCCATGTTGCTCACCATGGGTGTCGGTCTCTCTTCCAAGATTAGAGAGATCCTCGTGCTTCGTTTCTTTGCCGGTCTGTTTGCTTCCCCTGCCATGGCCATTGCCGGTGGTACCATTGCCGATATTTGGGACTTCGACATGATGGGTCTTGCCATGGGGAGTTTTTGTTTGGCTCCCTTTATGGGCCCTGTTCTTGGTCCTATCATTGGTGGGTTCGTTGCTGAACGTAAAGGTTGGAAATGGACAATGTGGGTCAATCTGATGTTTGCTGGTGTGATTCTCGTCCCAGTGCTATTGACCCCAGAAACCTATAAGCCGGTAATCCTTCACAAGAGAGCCAAGAAGAGAGGTGTCAAGCTTGCCAAGCCTGCAATGAGCGGTGGGCAGTTCCTCAAAATGATGTTCACCGTCACTTTGATGACACCAATGAAGATGCTCTTGGTGGAACCAATTGTCATGGTGTTCTCCATCTACATCGCTTTTGTTTTCGCCGTATTGTTTGGTTTCTTCGAGGCTTACCCACTCATCTTCCGTGGTGTCTACCGTATGGGATTGGGTGTCTCTGGACTCACTTTCCTCGGTATCATGATCGGTTTCATCCTGGGTACTGCTCTCTATATCTACTTTGACCGTTTCATCTACTTCAAGAAGAACCCAGATGGAACTCGTGGCCCAAGAGATGAACAAGGTAACCTCAAATTCGATCCACCAGAGACCCGTTTGATACTCGCCAAGATTGGTGCTGTGGCACTTCCACCTTCTCTCTTCTGGCTCGGTTGGTCTGCTAGAGAGGATGTTCACTGGATCTGTCCTGTCATCGCTGGTGTCCCATTCGGATTCGGTCTGGTGTTGATCTTCTTCTGTGTCATGACTTACTTCGCTATGGCATACCCTCCACTCTCTTTGGCATCCGCTTTGGCTGCCAACAATTTGCTCAGATATATCCTTGCCTCTGTCTTCCCACTCTTCACTGTCCAGATGTACGACCGTCTGGGAATTGACTGGGCCTCATCCCTCTTTGCCTTCATTGCCTTGGCATTGCTTCCTGTTCCATGGTGTTTCGAGAAGTGGGGACCACAGTTGAGAATGAAGTCTGAGTACGGTTACGCCGCTATGATGAGAAAGCAAGCTGAACAGACAAAGGCTCTTCAGGAAAAGATGGAGAAGGACAACTCTCCTGTCAACAGTGGTTCTAGTGCTGAACAAGTCTGATACCTTTTAATAGAATTTCGATACATTTATACAGGATGCATTCTACAGCTACCATGTAATCATTTCAGATTTCTTTCAATTTCTATACAGGTGATGATTGGGGGTAACATGGAGACCAATGTAACACACCATATGCTACTTTACATGAGATTCAGATGTTCTGCATCAACAAACCTGGTTGACCTGGAACAGCAGCCTCAATGATCTTACCAGTGATGGTAATCTCAACTTCCTCACCGGTAAGGACGTCCTTACCAACCTTGGAGCCGTTCTTGAAGGAGACAATCTGAACCTCGGCAACCTTAACAGCTGATGGGGCACGCTTGATCTGCTCAAGGGCAGTCACAACGGTCTTGGCCTCATCGAAGTTGAGCTCTCTGTTGAACACAACATCTGGAGACTCTTTGGTCAAACGCTGCTTCAAGTTGGAGATGAATGGCATAGCACGCTTCATGTCCTTTCCAACAGCCTGCTTGATGACAGTGTTGTCGTTCAAAGACTGCTTCTCGAACAACTGACGAACAAGCTCGATGTAGCTGTTCTGCCACTCTGGGAAGGACTCAGCAATGAACACAGTCAACTTAACAGGCTTGGACTGGTCGATCTCAGCTGGCTTGTTACCCTTCTTCTTCTTGAGCAAGGCACCCTCAGTCTCACGAATGGAACGAGCCAAAGAACGGATGTATTCAAGAGACTCGGTGAGGGAGAAGTCAACAGGCTTGGTGGCTCTTGGGAACTTGACGTCCTGAGCAGTAGTCTTGTTGCCCAAGACTTCTCTCCAGATGTACTCGCCGAAATGTGGAGCAATTGGTGTCAACAACAAAGCCTGAGTCTCGATGTAACGGTGAACCAAGTCTTTGTGCATGGTGATAGACACCTCACGGTAGTAGTCACGAGCAGCCTGGTAGTCGAACAAACCGGTCTTCAAAGCGTTCTTGTAGTTGGTCTGAGCGTAGTGTTCATATGTCTCCTCAATCAACTCGTTCATCTCGTTCTCGAAAGCCAAGTCAAAGAAGTTGTATTCACCAGTTCTCAACTCAGTGGACTTGATGGCTTCCTCGGACCACTCCTTCAAAGTAGTCAAACGCAGAATAGCAGCGTTGGCAGAGGACTCCTCGAAGTTAGCATCCTCAACGGTATCACCAGCATCGGCCAAGGCGATACGGGAAGCATCAGCACCAAACTTGTCGACAATCTGCTCCAAAGTCATAAAGTTACCAGTAGACTTGGACATCTTAGCGTTGTTGAGCAGCAAGTGACCGTTGGCACGAATACCAGCTGGCCAGAACTTCTTAGGGAAGATGGCTGTGTGTGTGTAGATGAAGAATGTCAAGTGGTTAGGAATCAAGTCCTTACCGGAGATGGACACATCCAGCGGGTAGAAGTACTCAAACTCTCTTCTCATGGTCTGAAGAGCCTCGAGTGGAATATCAGTCTCGATGTCATCTTTACGCAAGAAGATGTAGTCGAAGACGTCTGAGGTCATCTGCTCTGGCTTGATACCAAACTTACCCATCTCCTTACCGTAGTAGTCGGTGTGCAACAAGTGGCAGATAGTGTAGTAAGCTTGGTAGATGGTAGAGTCAGAAAGGGACTCAACGAGGTACTTCTCATCCCATGGCAACTTGGTACCCAAACCGTAAGTACGACAGACGGCCCAGTTTCTCAACCATTCCAAGACACCCTCGAATGCGTTTCTGGTCTCAGTAGTGAATGTGTTCATGTTCTTCAAAGCCTCAACAGCCTGAGATTTCCAGTCCTCTTCACCGTAGTCGACGTACCACTGGTCCTCAAGGGAAACAATACAGATGTCACCGGAACGAGAGACGACCTGGCCTTCTGGCTCGGAGTAAACGAAAGCATCACCAGAGGCAATCAAGTCGGCCTTACACTTTGGCTTGGCAACCTCAACCTTCTCACCCTTGTACTTACCAACAGTCATGATACCGTTGTAGAATCCCTCCTTGTAAGCGGCCTCCT